>JAPWTK010000337.1:330000-523881 GCA_029963805.1 Aromia moschata | reverse complement strand
CATGGGTGAATAATTGAAATTTAAACATAACTACAGGTTACAGTGTTAAGTTGAGTATTTTTTTTTACATCATGTAGAATTATTCAAAACAAATATTTTTCCAAATACCATTTTTCAAAAAAATGCTAGTTACTCAAAGTTGCTCAAAAAAAGTAACCTTATTAATTCCAAAATTATCATTTGTCCGATTCTGTTTTTTTTTTTTAAAGAAAAGGTCAATTCAAAAAAAACAAAATGTTTATCACATTTTTGTTGAAAAATGAAATTAAAAACTGGACGTTTTTCCACGAAACACCGAACTAAAAGTGTAGTAGTTCGGTGTTTCGTGGAAAACGTCCGGTTTTTGTTTCTACGCCGAAGGTTCCAGTACCCACTCCAAGAAAAATGAAATATTTTGAATAGTTAAAAAATTGAATCAACTTAGGAATCACCATATAGTTATTTTGTAGTAAGTTATGTGACATACTGTTATTTTATTAATTATCTACAACGGTTGTATTAAATGAAGCATACAGTGAGTTTTTCGTATGAAATTCTCAAAAGCATGTTTATACAGGATAGTATAGAAATAATACGAAATCTTTTGAAGTGGACCTGTTTTTAAATTTGAATCGTTTGACATATATTAAACCCCTGAGTTAGTAGTGATTTTGTACAATTGATTCACTGATTCGTGAATTTACATTAAATACTGTAGACAGTTTTTTTTCAAGAAAATATCATAATAACCAAGTAATAGCATAACAACATAATTAAATCATTTTAATACATATTTTTTGACGTGTTTATGTACTTGTTACAGATAACGGACAAGGCTGAACATTTCAAATGCGTAAAAAAAACTTGCGGAGGTTGTCAAGAATCGTGTTGGACGGCAAAGTAAGTATCTTTGTTACAGTATAATCCAAAAAGA
This sequence comes from Aromia moschata, assembly GCA_029963805.1. Taxonomy (NCBI): domain Eukaryota; kingdom Metazoa; phylum Arthropoda; class Insecta; order Coleoptera; family Cerambycidae; genus Aromia; species Aromia moschata. Next base: position 522,968 of record JAPWTK010000337.1, on the reverse strand, counting down.
AATTTGCAAAATAAAAATCTAAATAAATCTCCGAAGCTATTAAAAAATTATAAAAATGATTAGTATTTTTTTTCCGCTTGTGTTTGCATTTTTTTTAAGAAAACAGATCATATTTGTTATTGTTACGCTAAATAAAATTAACTTAATAGGGTTAGCTTGTCTCCAACAATTTGGCTGTTAGGAAATTTTCATTTCGATGTTTAAAAAAATATTCAGTATAAGTAATTATTATCCAGTCTTTTACGATTAAAATAAAAGAAAATGTTTGAAGACAAAACACGAAAAGAACGCAATTTGTAACAAATAAGGTTGTTAGAGGTGCTTCTACCAACCTCTACAGACATTAGATTGTTAACGAAACATTTTTACAACGTTAAACCAATAGTTGACATTTCATTCATACACCAGGCGCATAAATTAAGGGATATAAAAAAACACAAATTTTACGTGAATTTTAAATAGCTGTAACTTGGGGAAAAATGGTCATAGGGAAAAAAGGAAGCTAAAGTTCCAAGTTTCTAGTGCTTGGATCTTGAGTTTATAATATTTTAGCGTCAGCAGTTTTGAGTAGTAATTAGAAAACAATCGAAAAATAAATTTTCGAAAACTTTGCTTGTCTTTTAAAAAGTCCATGGAGTTCAATAAACTTTTTTCGATAATTTAATCATAAAGTTCTTTTAGATAATTTAATGTTCTTTAATTACTCAGAAAATAGTGAACGTACGGAAAATTTAAGTAGGGTTTTGAAACCTGCCAAGTATTCTTCACAAGTTGTAGTAATTGGTTTTTGCAAAAAAAAAGTTTGGAAGCGAAATTGTTGATTGAAAAAAGAAGTACAAATTAAAAAGCAATTATTGAAAAAATTTATCATCACATTAAAAAAATAGCAGCGCTTTGAAACTCTCAGGGTTTCCTTGGAATACTTTAAGATTGAAAAGTTGCAATCAATATCCCTTGTCTGTCCATTATTTAAAAAGTTATGCCAAGTTATGCAAATATCATTAATTATGCAATTTTTGACCTCTTTTTCAACCAACAATTTCGTTTCGAAAAAAAAAATGTTTTAGCAAAAACCAATCACTTGTAAAGGATACGTTGCAGTTTTCAAAACCTTACTTGAATTTTCTGTACGTTCATGATTTTCAGAGTAATTGATTATCAAAGTCAACAATGACTTTTTTTTGCTTTGAACGGCCATAACTCAGCAAAAAATCATCGTACAGGGCTAGGAAATAAGTCAAATTACAGATAATTAAACTATTTAGAAGAACATCTTATCGAAAAAATTTTATTGAAGTCTGTGGACCTTTTAAAAGACAAAAGTTTTGAATTTTTTTCCGATGTTTTTTTATGATTCGAAATGAATCGAAAACTTCTGACGCTAAAAAGATGTAAACTCAAGATCTAAAGACAAGAAACTTGAAGCTTCAATTTCCTTTTTTGTTTATTTCTCTATGACCATTTTCCCTCAAGCTACAGCTCTTTGAATTTCTAAAAAATTGAGATTTTTTATTTACTTACTTTCTTACTTTAATTTCTCCCGCCAGTGTATAATAGAATGCGATTAAAATTCTGTTGTGGAGCTTTCAGATGTTTATTTGATTTATTTTAACAATTTACTATTACTGTTTTTATAATTTATTTTTCTCATTACAGAAAGTTCGGAGGTGTTTAGGAACACCGAGCCAACTAACAAACATTCCGAGGATGAACTTTCATCGCAAAGTTATGAGGATATATTTTCCAACAATATTGGACCAAAATACCATACCTCGTCGAATTGCAGAGGCTGTATAGCGTCCAAGAGCTACACAGTAGATAATCCTCTAAAAAAAACTAAAAAGGTACGATTTAACTCCAAAGTCAGTATGCGCGTCGAAGTGGAAATAGAAAACCACGAATACCTAAGAAAAAAACATAGCACGCTAATACATAAATGTGTTACACGCATTTCCGAAACTCCCAAACTCGAGAAGGTTGCATATCCAAAGGGAGAAGGAAAATCGCCTTTGGAAGAAACACAGAAGAGCATCGATACGCTCGAATCTCAAAAGAACGGACTCGTAATAAAGAGCGGGAATTGTTCTAAAGCACAGGAGAGCAATAAGCAGCAAAATTTGAGCGGAGAGTATCATAATAGATATAGATACTTTATTATCGACTGTGACTTTTCCGAGGATTCAGAGAAAAAAGTCAAAAGAACCAGATCACTGACGAGAAAACTGTTAGACGACATCAACCTGATAAGAAGATTACCAGATTATGGAGTTTCCTTCGAAATCCCAGAGGAACGGAAGAACAACCAGCGTTCTTCAAGGCTGTTTGTTCTTCCGGAGCAAAGATTCTTCGTAAATCTCTTTGAGAGTCGCTCGTCCAAGACCTGGCAGAGAAAAAACATCTTCGAAGGCGACTTCGAGCGGACGACCGTCAAGCCAGAGGCAGTGACTCAGAGCGCACATCTGGAAAACCACACGACGGTAAGTTCAACTATCAACTATCAGCAAATTACCATACAAATTAGAATGCGAAATTACCATAACCTCTGCATCGTTTTGTTTATTCGAGTTTCGTTTTCAGAGTTGTGAAGAGGAGGATCCTGAAGTCGCCAGACAGAAGGCTGAAGACGACGCAATGATCTGGAAGCTGAAAAAAGAAAGGGACGTCGAGTGCGTCAAGATGAATCAGGCGTCGAGCGTTTTGAGCATGATCAAGAATAAGCCGGACAAGGATTGGTCCGAGGAGCTGCTGGCGGAAAGAATCCTCCTGGAAACAGGTTAGTACTGTTTTTTAAACGATGCAACCTCTTCAATCCGAACTAACTACTTTTTGTCCGACCCCGCTGTGCTGTACATTTTGTAAATCATCATCAACATTTTTTTCGCGAGGATTTTGTTATATTTCCCTTAAATTATCTCATTATATAATATTATTTTGATTTTAAAATATGGGCATACATACGTACATATAAAAAAATAACAATCCAAAAATGTATAAATACCCAGATAAAATTGGACTGTCTGTAAATATACGATGTAAATGGACTGGCTTCCTAGCTTACGTTAACTGCTTTATTTAGCACACAAACGTTGATACACGAATATAGCTTTCCTGTATCACTTCACGTTATTATTGACATATTATGAGATAGAAAGAAACTCCGAAGTTGTGAAGAATTTTCCAAATAAGTTGAATTTAGCATTAGGGATTATTATACAGGGCGTTGTTAAAAATATATGGATAGGAAACTGACATTTGGAAAAGTATTGAAGTCGAAATTTAGTGCGGGATTGTATACAAGAGGTTAATGTCATTCTGTGACACCCGATGTTTTTCCGCTCGAAAGCTATTGAATGTAACCTATCTTGTATGCCTATACAAGAACTAGACATACAAATTTCAACTTCCACCAGGAGCCACTGTATTCCATATGACATGCTTGATAATATAATATATGTAACCCATAGCCGCATTTGTTAATACAGTGGAGCATCGATTATCCGAACCTCAGTTATCTGAACGACCGGTTAACCGAACCGTTTAATATTGGACTTCTTTTTCTTAAAATGTATGTATATTAACGATATGTATGTATGTTTATTTACTGTAAATATGTACATATGTACATAATGTTCTTGATTTTTTTTTCTTTTTACAAATGATGGTTGTTCTCTTTTCTTTTTTGGTACACATTGAAGTGTAAAATAAATGTGTGTGTTGTATTAATGTTTGTTTGTTTGTTTGTTTAATTATCTATGCACATACATATAATGTACCTACACCCCAAATAGGTTTTTTTAAAATTATCGGTTATCCGAAATATCAGTTATCCGAACCACCCTGGTTCCCAATTAGTTCGGATAATCGATGCTCCACTGTACTATCATTTTATTAGTTTTAATAATTCTACTAATATGTCCTTTACATTTTCAGATGAAAAGTGCAAGCTGATAGCGAACGAGATGCACGAGATCAGCTATTCCGAAGCGAGAGTGATGAAGTCGAAGCAATTCGCAATGGTCACCTTGTCCAACTTTCGATACCCGCTGAAAGTTCCGGAAACAACGCCCAACAGTTATTGTGAATTTTTCGTGCTCACTCTGTCGCACGGAACCGATTTTGTAATGTCCAGGATCACTAGACCTACAAACAACAATTTAGTATTCAGTGAGAGTTTTACGTTGAGGAATGTTGACGCCAATATCGGCATTACAGTCAAAGTGTTCTCGATTAAGATGAAAACGAAAGGGAAAATGCGCGCTACCTTCTTGAGAAGGGTAAGTCTATTATTTTAATCTCCCCTTTTAAGGAAAATAATTTAGAGTTTTTCTTAAATCGTGGTTAGGTAACATTTTGTACAATTTCTCAATCATAATCATTTAAAACTTTCTCTATCGTGAAGAACATAAAGTGTTTGAATTGTGGAAAACCTCAGAGTTCTTGTTTTTTACCATACATTATTACCATGTAAACCTAATTTTTGACACAAGTTTTTCAGAGCTTTATATTAAATAATTATTCTGAAAATGAAATGTTAACAGACATATGGGGCAAGTAAGCAATATTTATTTTCATTCAAACTTTCTAGACATTAAATCTTCTAAAACTTTCCTCTTTTAACCAGCTTTCTATCTCCATCAACAATTGAAATACCAGTACTTAACCAATTTGGGACAGATTGTATTATTGATCGAGTGATTGATACAAATGCAGTACATTAAGAAATTCTACAGTTTGTTTAAAAGTTCCAAAGAGAATTAGAAGTGCAGGTTTTCATAGATTTTTTCCTTTCCAGAAAGCCCAGAACCTCTGCCCCATGTCAAGGATATACTATGAAAACGTGACCACGTCTGAATTGAAAGAATCTAAACTTTTGAGGACGTCCTTCGTGCAATGCGGAGCACTCGAACTCACCAAAGACGACATCGGAATCTCGTCCGCAGCTATCCCAACTATCCTGATTAGGTCCAGATTGGCCGGAGATGTGACCTTTTCCTTCACGTTGGACAAACTGGTCTTTAATACGTCAACTTCTGGATTTCTTAAGCTAGGAAAACCAAACATAAAAGGCCACATTGTATCCTGGAAGAGGAAATGGTGCGTCTTAGACCAGACACAATTTATCGTATACAGTCACCCGTCAGATGCAAAGTTTGGAACGCCCGTCTCAACAATCGATCTGGAAAGTTGCTCCGTCCCTTTCTTAAAAATCGTGGATGCTGGTGTGAAGAAACGGAATTTTATACTAAAAATGGGACCATCAAGCTCTTCAGAGAATAAAACAGAGTATATCAATGTTCCAAATATTCCGAAGATTGAATTTAAAATATATTTCTTCGCCGCTGATAATGACAATGATTTCAATTTGTGGACTAACGAGATAGAGGGTGTATTGAATTGTTTGAGGGATTGGAAAAGGCTTGTTTTTATTAATGATTGTTATTAGCTGCCTAACGCGATTGTTGTTGTACCGATTGTACTATAAATGAAGTAATTATTTTCGGGTTGATGCAATTTTGTCACGTCCGTTCGTTTAATTCGATCTGTGTACCTGAAGAGGTATTCGAAGGACGGATATTTCCATATGTCAACAATTGCCACCACAGATGAATAATCTGTTATGAATTACTGTACTGAACAATCAATGTAAAGAATCACGTGAATGATGATTGTACTAAATATTAGCTAAATTTACATAGCTTGTAATATGTTATAATAAATGTTTAGTTAGTAAAGTAGTTTTAGTTGGTCGAAATAAACGTACTCGATTAAACATATTCTTGCTTTTATTTTTGACAATATGTCCCTACTGTCAACAGTTTGACCCTTATTATAAAATTTATTCAGGGCTGCTATGAAATGAACTATCTTGAAAAATACACAATTTCACGTAAAGACACATCTGACTAGATAAAGTAATTCAACGTAATGGAGGTCAACGGATAACCTAATACTTAGACTAATGAATCTTGTAGAGTGAAAATACATGGATGTAAGCTTCTCTGCTAGTGGTAACAGATGACGCAATCGTCATAGATGCCCTCACAGTGTCACCGTGACTCTGAACTTTAAATAGGATCCTATGGCAAGATGATACCTCATTTGGAGGGTATTTAAAAGACCGATTCATGTTAATTTTATTTGTGTTGAGGGTATTTTGATGTATTAAATAAATGAACACCAAAATTCTAATTTAGCATGAAAGCTTAAATCCGTTTATCTTCATTCTTCAAATTTTATTAGTCTAAGTAAACCGTTCAAAAGATACGAGGGATTTTTTATATAAGTTCTAAGCCAAAAATCCGCCGAGTTCAGATCAGGTGATATTGGTGGCCATGAAATTTAAAAATTGCTGCTTATAATACAGCTGAAATACATTACCGAAAACAAGTATATTTTCAAGTTTGCTTGATTAAGCATTGTTTATTTAAAATTTCCTGTTTTTTTTTCGGTTTTTACTATTCTCGGGAAAACGTAAATACACGTGTTTCCCAATTTCCTCCCCTTTTTCCGAACTATGAAATATCTATAGTTCTCTTACGACGAAGAGCGCAAGGAAAATATAGGGTGTTTCAGTTTTTTTTGCAGCACGACTTTAACATCTGATAGAAAAAAATCTTATGTAAACATAGGTCTTCAAAGGTTTTCGAGGAACAGGGTATTCAAATTAAATTTTAAAAATAATTTTTTTTTTTAAATATCGTAAACATTTTTCAAAGTATTGCATTCAATGTTGGCGTACGGGCATTTTGTTGTATGAGAAAACCTACTCTGAACACCGTTTTATTATACTCGCTAGAGGGCGCTCTGTTTTGTATCCTTTACGGATTAAAATGATCATAGTTTTTTCTTAATGCACTTTCATGATCGCATCCATCGATTACAATGACTCACCCTGTATATTGCGATTGTTCAAAAAAACAACAAATAAAACAAATTTCGAATTGTCAGTATATGTTTAGTTACCATATGAACTTAAATTCACCCGCGGACTAGAAAAATTTAAAAAAAAATATTAATATCAATTTGGTTTGTAATTCTAAAAATATACAGACGCTTTTGGGCAACCCCAAAGACAAAATCGGCAATAACGAAAAGTCAGGAATATACTAAATAAGTTGTAAAGACTGTGATCAAATGTATATTGGGCAAACAAAATGATCTACTTTGACTAGATTTAAATATCACATGGCTCATTTGAAATATGGCAGAACGAAAAAATCTTGTGTTGCCCAACACGCTTTTGACAACAACCACAGGAGAGACATAAATAATTTAAAATTAATTAGAAATGTAACAGACAGTAGACAGTTGGATGCTTTTGAAAGTTTAGAAATAATTAAGTGTAACAGTAGTATGACTAAGGACAATGGTCCGATACCCACCAGTCCACTGTTTGCTCTGATAAATAAAGACAGATGTTACGGTTCAGTGAACCGTGGCAACAAATTTAGTATAAATAGTGCAAGTGTGTAGGTCAGAATTTAGTTTTAATCTTCTCCTGAAGATGCTAACCTAGTTGGCGAAACGCGCGTCGAGTAGTAAAAAGTATTATAGTATAAATAGTATAGTAGTTCGGTGGAAAACGTCGTATTTTTTTTATCATTTTAATTCGTATAGAATACCATTCAGAGCGCTCTCTAGCGACTACAGTAAAACGATGTTCATAGTAGATTTTCTAATAGCAAAAAACCCTCGCATACCAACTTTTAATGTAATATGTTAAAAAATGTTTACGAAATTTAAAATAAATCTGTTCTTAAAATTAAATTTGAATACCCTGTATCTCGAAAACTAAGCCTTTGACGACCTATGTTTACATAAGCATTTGCGTTAATTTTAAAAGTTCTATCACGTGTTAAACTCGTGCTAAAAAAAACTGAAACGCCCTGTATAACGACCGGCACGGCACCGTTCCCGGCAAACGCTTAATTGTCAGATGCTGCGGCCCGTATTAATATTCAGACATTAATCGACGCGGCCGTTATAATTCGTGCGATAGAGCGCGCTGTAAATCAAAGGCCAGTCATAAAAATGAATACACATCGGGGCTCGTTAGCAGCGGTGAGTTACACGGGCCTTTTGCAGCCCATAAACAACCACTACTTAATTTCGCGGCGACGCGCCGTGGCACTGATCCCGATGAAAAATATCACCGTGGAACCGTAAATTATGAAAAATAAAACGGGTCCCGCGACCGCGGCTCCACGCCCGTCCTGCCCCATAACATATTTCAACACCTTTATTTATCAACTGGAGCTATCGGCCGGGGCACAGTGGCGCGGAGCGCCACTGTGCCACCCAAATTACTCTACGACTCACAGGATTGATCCGTTTTAGACGTGCGTCACCTTAAAATGTTCGTCTTGAGTTTGCCTATCGACCCTTGTTCCGGGATTTTTGATTTCGAATTTTATTTTTCTGTAATTTGTGTCCAAAAATTTACTTTCATGGAAAAATGGCGATTTTGGGTGCAAAAGTCATCCTAGCGAACGCAACATTGAGTTTTTACAAAACTTTTTTGAAGGAAACTCTTCCTCTTGACAACCCCTACAACCCTGTGTACGTCAAATTGCGAGAGAAATTGGCCGTCATGCCTAAAAACGACCATAGTGATCCAAAACTATTGATGCGAAAGGAAATTGTTCCTCAAAAATCTATTGGAACAAAAATCTAAATTTGTTTCAATAAAAAGTGTTTGTAATCAATCCAGCATTACGTACAAATTTTCTCAGAATGTTTGAGGATATTTTTGGCCATTTAATTTGGCCAGGAAATCGCCAAATTCCAGAATCTCGTAAAATTTCCAAAAATTCTGTAAAAATTCGGACATATTCCTTAGGTGATACTGAACACTTTTCGTTCAATACAAGTTTCTCATAAAGGTTGTCATTTCCGACATTATCAATAAATCATTAATCAATTTTTTTCTGAAAAATCTTTAACTTTTCAAAGACAGTCATGGAACAGAAACTGCTTAAGATTTCCCAAGGGGATAGAAGACCATTTTTGTTCTCTATTCCTAAAAACGGCGAAAATTACACATTTTTGGATATTTTTTACGAGAAACTCATCCGAGGGGATGAAGATACATTTTTAGGACATTTATGCCCTTGGGTTGTTTTTGGTAATTCTGTTGATAAGTCACAATTGTCCCTAGAAATTCGTAAACAATACCGATACCACCCTCGTATCAAGTTGCAAACATTTTCAGTGCAATGACATGTTCTCTAAAACATGTCATTCTTTTGGCACGTTTGATTTTTGGCTGAATTTAACACTATTTTCCTCGATTTTTTTTTGTAGAAACTGAACACTGAGTTTCTGGGAACAGTTGGTAGCTCAAAATTATTCCATTACTTGCTGTTAAACCTTATTTTTGGGTCGAAAGTATTTACACGTTGGATTCGAGAATCATTTTTATGTAATGAGATGTAACTATTCATAATAAAGGACAGGAACTTGATATCTAATTAGTAATCAAACTGGATTAGATGTAACATATGTGAAAAATACTCTATTAGCATTACCCAGGACACACCGCGAGGAGGTTAAGTATTTTAGTATCCCTCTTTTTTTGTTTTTTTTTTTTTTTTTTTTGTTTTTTTTTTGTTTTTTTTTCTTGTTTTCTGGTTTTTGGATTGAACGGAAAGTGTTCAGTATCACCTAAGGAATATGTCCGAATTTTTGCAGAATTTTTGGAAAATTTCCGAAATTTTGGAATTTGGCGATTTCCTGGCCAAATTAAATGGCCAAAAATATCCTCAAACATTCTGAGAAAATTTGTACGTATTGCTGGATTGATTACAAACACTTTTTATTGAAACAAATTTAGATTTTTGTTCCAATAGATTTTTGAGGAACAATTTCCTTTCGCATCAATAGTTTTGGATCACTATGGTCGTTTTTAGGCATGACGGCCAATTTCTCTCGCAATTTGACGTACACATGGTTGTAGGGGTTGTCAAGAGGAAGAGTTTCCTTCAAAAAAGTTTTGTAAAAACTCAATGTTGCGTTCGCTAGGATGACTTTTGCACCCAAAATCGCCATTTTTCCATGAAAGTAAATTTTTGGACACAAATTACAGAAAAATAAAATTCGAAATCAAAAATCCCGGAACAAGGGTCGATAGGCAAACTCAAGACGAACATTTTAAGGTGACGCACGTCTAAAACGGATCAATCCTGTGAGTCGTAGAGTAATTTGGGTGGCACAGTGGCGCTCCGCGCCACTGTGCGGCGCTACGGTCGCAGTGGTTCCGATGAGGAGTCCAGCCCGACGTACGCAACGCTCGGAAGTTGTATAGTGCCAACTAGGCTGCCATAGAATATAGTACAAGAATTTTAGGTTTTGACCTCAAAAAAAATCGTGTACTCGTGAAATTTACAGGTTTTGTTCAGAATTTTGTGCTCTTTTCAAAAATGTCGGTTCCAGAAAAATCCCATGGTAGGCTTTTTGTATAGTGCTGCCAAAACTCAAAATTTCGAAATTTTCAAAATTTTATGACTTTACGCGCTATTTTCTAGTATGATGCAACAAATTGGATTAGTTTGAGTACAGAATAGTCTAAAATTAGTAACCAAACAGTTTTGTATGAAAAATTGCAGTTCCGACTAGAGCTGTCAATGTTATTTTTCATACTTACAGCCGTTTTTTGTGCTGCCCGATCGTGTGCGTTTCCGCTGACTTTGATAGCTACTAGGCGTCATTGTTAAACTAAAAATAGAACGCTATGGCTGAAAAAGAGGACTTTAAGCTAATAAATATAGTGCTGTCAAAGGAAATTCGAATCCCTTGAACATAGAGCTGTAAAGATTTTCGTATTTCTTTCATTACAAACGACCGCTTTCACTGTTTCATCTGCAACCTTTCGGTATTTTGTAATTTAAAAAAAATGTATAGTGCTGTCAAAAGGAACAAGTACCATAAAAGTAATGATTTTCCTTAATTCGTTTAATATTTTTAAATAAGTATTTAATAACATCTAAATTTCATACTATTCCATGTCTTCAGGGTCATCTGGATCATCTACCTCTATTTCCTTTCGTACATTACTGCAATCTACTCCAGCATATGTTGAACACATCTGGGTACAGGGAAGGCCGGAGCGGCGGCACTCACACGTCCGTTCACAGCCCTTCTTACAGCCGCAGCGAACCATCTTCATAATGAGGTCTGGAGCCGGTGGACGAGAAGATGTCTCTGGGACTAGTCTGTCCCCTTCACTTCTCCATCCCCACTCAGTAGGTGGAAAAGAATTCCCCCACCATTCACCACCGGATTTTTTTGTCGGTTTTGAGGTAGTTGGAGAAATTTTGCAAAGAACTTTTTCCAGAGCACTCTTATTTGTCTTTCTGACGCTGCTGCCATCAAAAATCGATAGAGGACGAGGTGCTAACTCATAAGCCAGGAAATCGCTCACAGGCACCTCAAGTTGATCTCGATCAAGTTGATCTTGAACATTGAACATTCATGTAGAGAAAAAGACTGGTTAATTCGTACGCAGCACTCACCAAGTCTACATGATGCGTGTACTTCTTGTGGCAAACCACATGGACCTGAAGTTTAGAGGTATCCTTAAGATGATCGCAAAGCCCGTCGTTCTTCAGAACACTCACTTTCTTGATAGTCGATAAGCAACTTTCGACAACAACACTTGACTTATCCGCAGGAGGTAACCCATCACCAACAAGTGCACACAATAAGCAATGCCCCATTTCCATGCCAAAACAAAAAAAAATTATCTTGGAAATTAATAATACTATGACCGAGTTTGCGATGTCAACAGCGTTAAACCGTTAAGCCGCGTTAAACTCACAACTGGTCAACACTTCAACCAAGCAAAAATAGAATAAAATACATAGAGGAGCACGTGGAGCACAGTGAAAGCGGTCGTTTGTAATGAAAGAAATACGAAAATCTTTACAGCTCTATGTTCAAGGGATTCGAATTTTCTTTGACAACACTATATTTATTAGCTTAAAGTCCTCTTTTTCAGCCATAGCGTTCTATTTTTGTGTAACAATGACGCCTAGTAGCTATCAAAGTCAGCGGAAACGCACACGATCGGGCAGCACAAAAAACGGCTGTAAGTATGAAAAATAACGTTGACAGCTTTAGTCGGAACTGCAATTTTTCATACAAAACTGTTTGGTTACTAATTTTAGACAATTCTGTATTCAAACTAATCCAATTTGTTGCATCATACTAGAAAATAGCGCGTAAAGTCATAAAATTTTGAAAATTTCGAAATTTTGAGTTTTGGCAGCACTATACAAAAAGCCTACCATGGGATTTTTTTGGAACCGACATTTTTGAAAAGAGCACAAAATTCTGAACAAAACCTGTAAATTTCACGACTACATGATTTGTTTTGAGGTTGCAGTGAATTTTTGCTTATAATTCTTGGACTAATAGGTGGAATCCCACGCCAGGACTTCAATTTGCATTATTTGATTACGTAAATCGAAGGTCCATAAACAGTATTTTGCTACGCATGTTAAGAACGAATGTACACAGAAGTCCCGGGAATCCCGCTCCCCCACTCTTTGCTTCTGTCGCCGCGAATTACGGGAACGCCAAATAGCAAATTATACAGGCCGCCGCACGTATGTTGCAGGTGTTTATTCGGTTTTAGGTGATTCGCTATTGTGATCGTCGCGGTACGAAACCAATAAATATCGAATATTAAGGGAAAAGCCCTCCTTATTAATTATGTCGTGGATTCCGGTGTAATAAATGTAACAAAATATGCTTTGTATAAAATTCATAATGTTTCTAATAATTCATGTCAAAAACTACGGACTTTTTTACAAATGTTCTAACAATAAAAATGTCTTAGAATCAATTGCAAAATGCTCTTAAATTTTTTCAAATGTTTTAACTAACATTTTTGGAAATTTAGATTTTGCGATTTTTAGAACAATCAAAAATTGTCTTTAAAAATCTTGAAAAGAGTATCCTTCATGGGATTCTAAGACATTTTTGTTCTTGAGAAATTTTTACAAAAAATGTATAGTTTTCGAGAAAAAACCTATTAAACTCTAAATACATATATCTGCGAATTTCCGTTTTTAAAATAAATTTTTGAAAAATTCTAAGACCGTTTTCTGAAAAAGTGTGGAATTTTGCGTCAGAATTAATATGATCGAAATTTATTCACCGCCGATAACATTGAAAATAAGGTGGCTGAAAATTGTTTACAAAATCAGGACATTTGGAATTTACTTTGGAATTTGGAATGTAGGTTGACAATGACCATTTTACTGGTGTTTGTCACAAGATGCAGCCGCTTATATGGGAAAACCAGCTTCTGCTGAGCGCCTAAAGCGCACATATAAAAATATGACCCACGTGACAAGTTTAGCGCATGCATGACATCTTGACGATGATATATTGAACAGACTATATATCAAAACCCCCAAGAAATAGTAAAACACATGTTGATTATATTTTATCCATTATCAGACGTTAATAGAGCATTTACTTATAGGTCAAAGATTTGTTATTTCCGGCAGTTTAAGCCAAGTCGAAAAAAACAAGATCTTTGTTCTCGGCAGTCAAGGGGTTAAAATATGCACTAAAACACATCCGAATATTAGATTATCAAAAAATCTAATAGCTCTTTGCTACTTAACCTCCTAGCTATTTGTTATTTAATGTTAGTTTAGACAACTATACACATTTCTAAAAATGGCGAAGGTGCCAATGTAGGAGAAATAATGTAGAGTCCACGTCTATCTCAAGTTCTTTTAATATCCCTGTTTTTAGGGGACGAAGTCGATTTTTTTCAACTTAATGTTAGTAATTTCATGGTTAATTCACCGACAGTCATATTATTCAGATTACTAATCGAACAGTTAGAAGTAGCACGTTTTTTTTTCAAATACAGGATAGGCTAATTATATAATAACAATTCACTAATTTGTTGAAAATTCATTCACATGGAAATCACCAAATTTACAGTCAAGTCTGTTTTTTTTATTCCCTTTTTTTAAGCCACTGGCGGCTGGTGGCTTAATAAGACAGTATAACCAAAGCATAATAAGACTGTATTCACTTAATGACTGTGGAACAAAATATTTTGTAAATAGTTTGCAAGCCATTTCCCAGATTTTTTTGGTGGGACATAAGTTTCGTTTGAAATTTTTTTGCTACTATCGCCTACTAGTTAGGTCTAGAATAATAACAATTCACTGATTTGTTGAAAATTCATTCACATGGAAATCACCAAATTTACAGTCAAGTCTGTTTTTTTATTCCCTTTTTTTTAAGCCACTGGCGGCTGGTGCGGTTAATAAGACAGTATAACCAAAGCATAATAAGACTGTATTCACTTAATGACTGTGGAACAAAATATTTTGTAAATAGTTTGCAAGCCATTTCCCAGATTTTTTTGGTGGGACATAAGTTTCGTTTGAAATTTTTTGCTACTATCGCCTACTAGTTAGGTCTAGCAATCACACCCTAAACATTTGATGTAGGTCCCATGCTCCGATGATTCCCGATGTAGCCCATCGTATGCTCCTGCACATTTGCATGATTTGTGTCCCATCTTTCCCTAATCCAACTAATACTTTTTGCCTAATCCAGACTAACCCTTAAACTGTAATTTAAGGGGTGGACAGAAAACACTTTGGACGCCTGCAAATGAGTATTTTTTTTATGAATTTTTTAAAGGTGATAAAATAATCACTTCAAATTAATCATAATCATTTTAAAGTTTTAACATCATTTTATTACAACTTTGAAGAGTAGAAAAACATGTTTACATATTTTTTAAACAAAATGGCAGTTTTACAGAGGGTTCCCTCAGGCCCCTTTGGTGTGACATCGAAGTCACTGCACGAAGGTGCATTTGTCATAATTTTTGTAATGATCGGAAACCAAAAAACATTTTTTTATTCGGTTATTGACAAGTGCATGGATGTTGACATGTACCAGAAATTAAATGTTAAATGTTCAAAATTTCGACTATTTTTTCGACAATTTTTGTCCCAAAAAAGTAATGTAATTACGCGATGTCTTTAAAACTTTAGGTAGGTACATCCTTCCGATAATAATATAGACAAAAATCTTACAAAATTTCAGCCAAATCGATCAATAACTTTTTGAGTTACGGCACGAGCAGTTTTTGAAAATACAGTTCTGAGATAATCGCGTTTAAAGATCCAATACATTAAAACTATTAATTTTAGTGAGTTACCGATCAATTAGCGATTCCATGTGCATATAAATCATACGAGTATAATAAACCTTCAGCCTCTTCGAAGAGTTGGTTTTCTTCACAAAAGGTATTATGAAAGAAATGTTACTCCACCAAGCGCTCCGGCTATCTAACTCGCTAGTTTATGTGTGGTATGAGGTAGAGCCCCGGCGCTCTCGAATATTTGTGATAACTCCGTAAAAATCAATATTTAGATTCTTTATCTTTCCAATTTACTCTCAATATATTGTACTTTCGAAATAAGAAAAAAACAAATAATCGATTTTTTGATAATTGTAAAGGGTTTTCCCCACTTAAATATTAAATAATCGAAACCAGACAGTACAGGTATATCAAGAAAGTTATAACTAAAAAGACATTTTTCTTGATGGTTTTTTAATTTAATTCCTTATTAATTTTCCTTGGAACATTAGAATTATGGGTATATCTTTTTTCGGGCCATTGCATGAGGCCTAGTGAAAAATTCTCGTTGGGCCAGTACACTCCTGGCTAAAATAAAATACCGTATACTTTTTTACTTATTCGCACGGTTTGCACCCTTCCCGAATCGCACTAAAAATCCCATCAGCGCTGGCCGTGAGGCAATTTTTAAAAGTGAGGTGCGCATGATTTTTGTTTACTTTTTAATTAGGAGGCCGTGAAACAGCGGCGCGCGTTCCGAGCCGAAAGCAGGACGCCGCCCGTCCGATTATCGGGTATGACGGTGCACATAATCTCGATCCAGACCACGAATTAATGGTCTCGAGTTGGCTATGACTATTATTTGTCGTCGATTGTTGCGGTACGTCGATTGTTTCGCACGATGCGTGGCTTACTTGGCGTGCAGTACAGGAATCATTTATTTTTATTGTAAATAGACAACTTACCGGTAAAAATTACCAATTTTATATGTATGTATATTAGACTGTATCAAAAAAATCGACTATTTTTTTTTTCAAAAATTACTGAAAATATTGTTCACGATGTCGAAAAAATTAGCCTGTGAAAATATCAGCTCTTAATTTTAATATTAAGAAGTGACTCATCGCGATTTTCTATTTCCCATTTAATTAACATGGGAAACATTTTTTTCTCTCTTCAATCGATTATCAGACTGATAAGACGAAGACATTTTTCTTGCAGGGAATTGAACGCACTACAAAAAAATGTCTCTTATAAGTTTCTGATAAATCTAGTCTTTCAAAAGTTACTTAAGGTTAAAGTTGGACTCACCAGAATTTTTGAGGTATTTTCACTTTTTTTGGTGAATCTATCAAACTTATTGCAAAATTTTTGCCTTAAATTCTCTTTTTCAGAGTCTTTTTTGAAATTGTGAGAGTATCCTTAGTCCATTTGATCGGTAGTTTTGTCCAAAAATCCTCGATTTAGACGCTTTTCTTTGATATGAACATTTTAAATATTAATTTTTATTAGCAAACTTGATATTTCTTATCTACAATTTTCTTTTCTACATTAATTATATCTAAATCTAAGTTAAAATCATAATTATAAATTGTTTTTGCTTAAAAACATTTTTTTTAACTATTTAACTATTGAAATACAATCTCACCAAAATAGATAACTCATAATATTGAGTATGGATACAAAAGCGTCTAAATCAAGGATTTTTGGACAAAACTACCGATCAAATGGACTGAGGATACTCTCACAATTTCAAAAAGACTCTGAAAAAGATAGTTAAAGGCAAAAATTTTGCAATTAGTTTGATAGATTCACCAAAAAAGTGAAAACACCTCAAAAGTCCAACTTTAACCTTAAATAACTTTTTGATTTATCAAAAAATTATAAGAGACGTTTTTTGTAGTGCGTTCAATTCCCAAGAATATGTCTTCGTCTTATCAGTCTGATAATCGGTTGAAGAGTTACAAAATTCCAAAGCTTGAAAAAAAAATGTTTCATATGTTAATTAAATGGGAAATGGAAAATCGCGATGAGTCACCTCTTAATATTAAAATTAAGAGCTGATATTTTGACAGGCTCGTTTTTTCGATATCCTGAACATTATTTTCAGAGCAATTTTTGAAAAAAAAAATAGTCGATTTTTTTGATACAGTCTAGTATATATAGTATGCTTCGCTTTTCATAAATTCGACCTAATTTCTCAGTTATGAATAATGCGATTTTCCTCAAGGTATTTGAAAAATGAAGTAATTAAGTGTATTTGAAAAATGAAAGATTTGGCGTAATTAAAACACACATTTATCATTGGCGTGCTGTTTTTAAGGGGAGGAAAGGGGGTCGAATTTTCATGTGTTTTAGAAGTGTATTAGATTTCGAAGTGTATTAGAGCTAGTCCTAAATAATTTTTGTTGAAAATTTAGAATCAGCATCCCTAAAAACCCCCTAACGCTTTTTTTGAATATCTTAAAACCGGATTACCTAAGATGGGATTAAGTATGAATAGCTTGTTTACTTCATTAACAAACAATATAACAAATTCAAAAATGTATTTTTTTCAAATTCCTTCGAATACGATACATTTCTCAACAACTCTTAACTGCTCCCTTAATTTTCTTAGAGTTTGTCGACTCATTTCTTGACACGCTCGTTTAACGATGTTTTGATTTTGATAGAAGAAGAATTTTTTAAAGTGAAAATGTGAGTGAGTGAATGGGAGTTTTTCCCTAAATACGATGACTTATACGATGACAATAAATACGATGAAAAGTATCGTATTGGAAGGTGGACCAAATCCAGAATTAAAAAAAAACTACATTCTTGAATTTGTTATATATGTTTGTTAACGAAATAAGTAACATTTTATTCTATCAGAAAAAAATACAACTGGAATAAGATTATTTTACAAAAAAGTTGAACTTAATAGGACAGGTATAAAATCAAACTGACGCATCAAAAAAAATAATTTATTCAAAAGAAGGCGAAGAACAAATCAAGTATCTACTTATTTTTTATAAATAGTAAATATGAAAAAAGCCATAAGTCACACATCATTTAGCTAAACAATTACCACTCTCTTTTTGCATTATAAACACTGCACAAAAAGTGATTTTTTTTATATACTGTATTATAAGGTGTTAAGAATTTCGTTTTAATATGGATAGAAAGAAATACATGTACATATTTCAGACATAAATTGCTTATTCTCAACCTTTCATTAGTTAATAAAAAAGATTCTTAAGGAAGTCATAAATTGTCATTATGCAAATTAGATATAGCGTTAAATAAGTCCATTGACCTTTGGATATTTGCATATTTGCACTTTGTTATATAGAGCGTCCCAACAACAAATTTCCTAGATTTTTTTTTCGGTGCCAATCTTTTTAAAGTTTTCAATAAAACTAAAATATACATACCTACTTACGTAACTTGTAACTAAACAACATAAGATTTTTTCAGACAATCATTTCCTGCCATAATTTCAAAACTGGAAAGTCATCAAATCTCATAAAAAATAGATATACTATTTTTAATGTAAATGTGAAGACAAAAAAAAGCAAGGTTGTCAGATATATTTTCTAAAATTGCTAAACTCACTATACAATTATACTTCATACTTCAGTAAACTGTTAGTTCGTGACGTTCTTAGAAAGCTAGTTTGGAAATATTAACAAAAATACAGAGATATAAATTCATTAGTTAGCATTAAAATAAGGCGTTTAAAATTGCTGGAAAAAATAATTATAAATTAAAACAACTATATGTATATTATAACTTAAGAAAATTTTGAAGAGCCGGCAACGCTTAACACCGGCCAACGATCCATTAGGATATTGCGCATTGCATCGAATACGTTCGTTAAATACTTATTCGGTCCACTGTGTCATAAAATGTTTCACGACGTCGTTAAAATTATTTACGACATTAGGAATTCTTACTTGTTTCCGCCAGTGACGTGTATTTCAGCTAGGTTTATTAAAACAGACAATTTTTTGAGATTGTCTGGCTAAATGAGCATTATTTACAGAAAATTATATTACAAATAATAAGTTTTGTATGCAGGCTAATTTTAATCACCTATAGTGATTTGAATGAAAAAAATTATTTCACAATTTTCGAATTTATAAAAGATATATGCACGCCATTGGGCGGTGTTAGCCATCAAAGGAATTAAAAGTAATATCTCTTCACATTGAGTTTAGAAGGACTATACGTAATATATGTAGGGGAGAGTGGGGTAAGTTAAGGGGGAAATTAAATATCATACATTTTAATGAAAATAAACAATATAAGTGTGAAACATGAATATATTTACTACGACTTTACACCAACAGTAAATTAATGAATTCATTCATGAAGTAACTTCAAGGGCAAATTTGACTGGTGTAAAACAGAAATTTGACTTTTCACGAATTTACGAATTCACGAATGGTGTAAAACGTTCACGAATTTGTTTGATCAAACTTATTTGAAGAAGTTGGTTAATTAATTCATCAACTTATTGTCGGTGTAAAGCTAGTATAATATTAGGTTTCACAGTCTTTGCACTGAATACAATCTTCGAAAAGGAATTCAAGTAAAGTTCGTCACAACCTGAACATAAAATCTTGTTTTCTTTTTTTAGAAATTGAGGATTTTTCCTCTTTAAAAATATCTCGTTTTGCTGTCTTACGTTATTTATCCTTTGTAAATATAATGTTTGCAAGAAATTCCGTGTTTGTTTTTAATGAATATTTTACAACGACTGATACCGTTATTTAATATTCATTATATCAGCTGACGTAATAAACAACAGCGCCATCTCTTGTCTTATAACTGCATATGCACTTGGCATAGTGGTTCGGAAAACTCCACTAGAATAAAGATCTTACGTTATAAAAAAAGTTCGTTATCTTGCCCCACTCACCTCTACTATTTTCTTTACATAACCATATACTCTTGCGTAATCATGTATATACATACGTATACCTATTTCATCATTATCGAAAAAAACAATGGTTCCACCCAATTTTTTTCATGTTTCTGTATTTTAAATGTTAAAGTAACATTTTTTTTGCTCATCCCAACTTTCCGTAATCTTACCCGTTATTGAACTGATAAACTCAAGGCTGGATAGTAGCACGTTGTCATCTCTTTTGGCGCTAATAATCTCGGCAATTTAAATACACCTAACAGATATTTCAGTCCGTTGCTCTCGGACGTAAAAAATGAGAAATTCAATAGTGCCGACATTTTAATTGTGTTATTAAAATAATCTTAAACGTTACAAAAAAGAAAACAAGCGCTGAAAACATTCCGAATTGATGCAGACGAATACAGGAACATAAATGCAAATTGTGCGATAAGGCACCCTATCGCACAATTTGCATTTATGTTCCTGTATTCGTCTGTTTTTCGTATGTTATTCGTTTGTTATCGTATGTTTTACTGCATGAAATTTAGAAAATTATATCACTACTTTGTACAATAAAAGGAACAACTTACTTACGCAAGTTTAATAGTTTTTACTGAATAATTGTTATATCAAATGATACTATTATAAGCAGGTAAATATGTCTAATAAGAATATAATCATTATTAAAAATGATAAACACAAATCTTAAACATTTAACGTGTCTCCAATTGTTTAATGGCAATTTTTCAGGACCGATAGGTATATTTAACAGCTTTATAAACAACAAAATTTTTATTTTAAATTAAATGGAAAGGTCCATGGTCTTCAACAATATGCAATGTTCTGGAAACATCTCACATCAAGTCTTGGACCATTTCAATGCCAATCTCTCGATTTTTTCTAAAAATCCGCCGTCTTAATTGTTGCTGATTTTTGGCTTCCCAACCTTCAAGTAAAGTAATGTGTCAATTTTGATTAAAAGGTTTTACGTTTACAATTAAACACGTTTACGTTTTGTTAATTCAAGGTTATCTATATATTTTTTTTACATTATTAATTTTAAATTGCTATAAGTTTGTTATAGCAATAAAAAACATAAAAATGCTCTTTTCAAACATATAATGGCCAACTAGGTTTCTATTTAAAAAAAAATGTATGTTTGGTCTATTGTTAAAAAACCGATAATTATAAACCAGCAAACAAACTAGTTTCCCCACTGAATTCAATTCGGAAAAAAATCAAAAAAGGTTCATGATGACGATGATGCAGCCACAATTCTAGTTTTAACTTCAGTCGAAGAAAATCCAAAACTATCACTAGGAAAGAAGTCTGCACAAATTTATATTAGCAAGATACACATTCAAATGATTTTGGCCGAAAATAAGTTTAAAACTTTCAAACCGAAAATAATACACACGTTGGAAGTTGGTGATGAAGCACATCGATTGGATTTCTGTTTAGAAATAGGAGCCAGGCTTACTGTAGATATGCATTTTTACAAGAGTATATTTTTTCCGATGAAAGCACTTTTTCTACCAATGGAGTGGTATCGTCGTATAATTGTCGTTTTTGGGCACAAGAAAATCCGTCTTTTTCAGTTACTTCTAGAAGTCAAAATTTCAAAAAAGTGAATATTTGGTGTGCAATTACTTTCAATCGAATAATTGGTCTGTATTTTTTTAAAGAAAATGTAAATCAAAATTCATACTTGGAGATGCTAAACACATTTTTCTGGCCATAATTAGACGAAGAGAATTTAGAATATAGAAAAAAATTGCCCCGCCCATTCAACAATTCTGGTCCGCAGTTGGTTTAACAAACAATTTGGAGAGAAGTGGATCGGAAGATATGGACCTATTTGTTGGCCAGCAAGGTCCCTTGACTTGTCGCCACTTGACTTTTCCTTTGGGGATTTTTGAAGGAAATAGTTTATAGACAGCCGATAGAACACAATATTGATTTACTCAAGACTTGGATCATTCAAGCAATGGCCCAAGTATCTCAAGAAATTATCCACTCAACATACACATCTTTTAGAACGAGACTGGAGAGGTGTGTTGAACTTGGAGGCCTGCATGTAGAATAGTTATGGTGCGTGAATAATAATTTTGCTGTTTTTTTCAAAATAATTGTTGAATTTGTTTATTAAATCATAATTTCTTCAAAATGAAAGTTTAAATATTTTTTTTGGGGTATATGGTTTCATATTATATCTGCACCTTAAGTAAACATAATTTTTTAAAGGTAAATGGCTATACTTCAAACGTATAACAATGATAAAAATTGCGGAATCTCTTCCAAATACTTAATATCGACTAGTAGGTCATGCTTTCATATTTGAGTATTAAATTTAATTGCCAACAATTTTTCTTAACAACTGTTTTACATAGCGTTAATATCGAAGGTACTTTACTATTCATTATTATTTAATTTTTGCTATTTTTGAACACCCTGTATGTTAAATTGAACAAACAACGAACTCTCTGGACATTTCAAGACAAGCAAAACTTTTTATGAAGAATGACTTTTTGTCGAAAAATTAAATTTTTTGTCCATTTCACCTATAGGTACCTCAATCCGGGGACACTCTGTATGTATGTACGTACATACATACTTTTTAATACCTGTCAATACTTATAATACTAATAATGTTTGTATGTCGAAGATATTTCATATTTTGTTATGAAACTATACAAAGTCTCATGAGCCAAACAGCTCCTAATTACTAAAACAAATTAATCTGGCCATTATTCAGCAATATCTTCCATCTCGCTCCAATGCGAAACTCCGGCAAATAATTAAGTTTGCAACGATACCATACCATTCCACGGGTAGCCTCGATATCTCTTTAATAAGCGACTTTTACCGTGTTTGGGGCTATAATAATTACGAAGAAATAAAAACGGTACGAATTAAAGCCGATAGTAGGATAGAGCGATTCATCCGTTCCCTTAACTGAAATGACATTCGAGAATGTCTTTACGGTGTTCCGACCCGTAGCATACCGCGGTATCTACAGCGCGATTACCGAAAGATGCAAAACGAAATACAAAAAATAGACTTTTTTATGTTGTAAATGAGGCTTGTCTTATATTTACACATATTTTACGATCGCATTCCGGTTGCCTGTCGCTAAATTAGGAACGGTTCTAATGACGGGTTGAATATTTTGTTTGCTATATCTCGATTACCGGTAATTGCGGAGAAAAAATGAACGGTTGGTCGGAAAATGAAGTTAACTGGGCTCAAAAATATGTACGGTGTGCTCCGATTTATGGGTGTACAAGCCAATAAGTCGTTAATGAAAATTTTTTGAACAAAAAAAAAATAAAAACAAAACAATTCTTGAAAAAAATAAAACATATTTTCAAAAAAATACATTTTTTTCATTGTTTTTACTAATTAATGTTTTTTTGATGACGAAAATATGGATTATTGCTAAAAATGCCTTTTTAACTTTAAAAATAGTGAATACGAAGCAAAAAATCTATCCATACATTGATTTTTAGCACAAACAACAATTTCAACCATTCCGAGTACTATGAAAAAACAAATCGCAGCACTTTAAAACTGTCAGGGTTTATTTGTATAATTTTTATGGTTTTAAAAGTTGCCGTCAATATCCTTAGTCTATCCATTATTTACGAAGTTATGCCAAATTATGCAAATATCCCTAATTATGTGACTTTTTACCTCTTTTTCAATGAACGATTTCGCTTCGAAAACTTTTTTAGGAAAAACTACTCACTAACCCTACTTTAATTTTCTATATGTTCATTATTTTCCGAGTAATTGATTACACACACACAGGTCTACAAAAAAAGTTCTGTCTTTGCAATCAGACCCATCATTTCCTATGTATTTTGATGTACTGAAACCAAATTTGGCAAAACAAAATATTTCTACCGCGTCAGTTTTTCTCTACACCTCCATATCACCCCCATAAACTCTAATTGAGGAAATTTTTCGAAAAAAATTCTTTAATTATTTTTTATGACATTTATTTTGGTTTTTTGGGTCGCTGATTACGAATCTGAAGTCAAGAATAAATTTCGACTTAACGACAGCTGTCAACAAGCTGTCAAATTACACTAAAAAGTAAAAAGTTGCTATTAAATTCATATTCCTACATTTTTTAGGATGCTCATTACTATTTTGTTGTAGATGTTGTTATATTTATGAATGAGCTACTTAGATCTTTTTATTTATATCTATTTTGTTCTTTTTCTTGTTTTGGTTTTTGTAAATGTTATACCGGGTAGACCATTTTAACTTTTAATAAGAAATAACTCGGCCGGTAAGCGAAAAAATAAAAAAAGTTGTATACAGAAGTTGTTGGGCATGGAGGGGGAGGTACGACCGTAACCTTAAATTTGACCTCGACGTTGACCTTGAGGGTTATTTGAAGGTCAAAACAACTTTTTCAAATGGAAACTATTTTTGACCCCGGATTTGAAAAGAGCGGAAAAATTTACTTTCAAAATGGTACTTATCAACAAGGTCATGAAGGTCAAATTTTCGAAAATTGTTCAATAACGAGGGCTAGCTCGGGATAGAGATTGGAAACAGTTACATTTTTCGGTTTTTAAAGTTATTTCAAGGTCCAAATGATTTATCAAGCGTGAAATCTTACTTTTGACCTCTGATTTGAAATTTTTAACGTCAAGGTCATTGGTATCAGGAAGTGACCTTATTAATTAATTATTAAAATTTTACCGTTTCCAATCTCTATCCCGAGATGAAGTGAAAAAAAAAAACAATACCTACTGTAGTACAAAATTTTAAACATCCTTTAAAAAGTGCGTGTATCATTACTTTTGTTGCTGACTGTATGTATAGGCTCCAAAAATTATATACTGTTAACATCGTGCAATTTCTATAACTTACATTTGTAGGAGTGTGTTTTTTCTTTATGGATGTATGTTTTTTCTTTATGGATGGAAAAAATGTAAAATCGTTTTTTACAAAAGTAACGAACTAGAACATTCGAATATGAATAAAATAAATATACAAAACGAGCAGATAAAATAGGTAAAATCTTAGAAAACTATTGAAAATATGTAAATTCTCGTTTATTTTATTACTCAGAAAATGGGAAATACAGAT
The DNA here is from genome assembly GCA_029963805.1 of Aromia moschata. Lineage (NCBI taxonomy): Eukaryota > Metazoa > Arthropoda > Insecta > Coleoptera > Cerambycidae > Aromia > Aromia moschata. The sequence continues at coordinate 497,847 of JAPWTK010000337.1, read as the reverse complement.
TCCTACATTTTAATAAGAACCCTCGTGGCGCCATTGTAGCTGATACTGTCTATTATTGCTGTTTTCTTTAGTTAAGCCAATAATTTGTTGCTGCTGCTATTATTAATTAACAACGTTCTCACTATAATTAATATCAAAATATTAATATTCATAGAACGATTTTATTGTTATACTAATTAAAAAGTTTTCATTGAGTTTTTTTTTGTAGCTGCATACTAAGTACTTTAAAAAGTAAACGCAAACGGTAAATGTAAAGTATATATTTAATTAAAAACATCAACAAATCTTTTAATAACGATACATTTTAGTAATGCAATTTTTTCTCCAAAAAAAATTGTGTAGATAGATATGCTAAACTACTTGTGAAATACTTAAGACGCTTTACAAGTTTAATCTCAGATTGTAACTAATACTATCTACATGTATTTTTTGTTTTGTTTATTTAATGTTAATGAAAATTACTAAGTATTTAAAACAAATCGCTAATTATTTTTCGTTATCTCAGTTCTGCCGTCTAAGGTTTTAATTTGTCGCTAGATGGAAGTAAAAATATACACGTAATATGTTGACACATCTTCTAAAATAATTTATTTTCATTTATAAATTTTATGTTCTCCTCGTATTACATAAGTAAGTTAAAAGTGTGTTATACACCTTTTTTCAGCTTTGTAGACTATTTTATTGAGCTTTAAACTGCACCCTGTTTCGGGGTTAAAATTCAACACTTATAACAAAAAAAGTATTTCACCTGCCTAGGTATAAAATTATAAATAGAAACAGGTGTGCTGAGAAAGCAGATCCCAATAAGTTTTTTAATTTATCGTTCCTACGTCGTTGTAACAGCATTTATTAATAACGTGAACAATATTTTTTCAGTGTTTTAGCAAATCAACAGTTGAAAACTTTTCCACTTTAACGAAACATTTTTTTTTTCACTCAATGCAGGTGTTTCACCAACCAAGTTGGCATTATCAGGTAAAGTTGAAACCTAGTTTAAATCAAAAGTTTAACGTAATTATCTATTCTAATTACGAGGTGTGTAAATTAAGTAATGAGACTGGTTTTTGATTTTTTTTATTCTAATAGAATTACAATTCAGTATTGCCTCCATTACAATAACTTTTGGGAAGCCATATAGCATTGGAGACGGTTCTTTCATTCCTCATAGTAGTGCTGGAACTCATATACTGGAATACCCTTCAGCTGGTCGGTTATAGCCGTTTGAATGTTTTAATGTTTTCTATGATCCCAAAATGACGTATCCTGAGGTGATTTTTTCAATCTCGGGAAGAGAAAAAAAGTCACAAGGACTCAAGTCACGCGAATAAGGAGGCTAAGGAGCCACAGGAATGTTTTTACTGGCTAAAAACTCGTTTACTGAAATGGCTGTGTGACAAGGCGCATTGTCGTGATGCAACATCCAGTTGTTCTTGATGTTTGGTCTCAAACGCATGACCCATTTTCGAAGTTTTTCTACAACCTCTCTGTGAAAGTGTTGATTTACTGTTTGGCTTGGAGGCACAACCTCTTTGTGGACAAATCTCTGGCTATCAAAATAGCAAATAAGCATGCATTTGATCTTCGACTTGCTCATTCTTGCTTTTTTTTGGGTCTTGGAGAGCTTGAAGTGTGCCATTTCATGCTTTGGCGCTTGGTTTCCGGGTCGTACTGAAACACCCAAGTCTCATCACCAGTAATGTCACGTTTCATAAAATGGGGATCAATAGTGAATCGATTCCAAAAAGTCAAGACACCTTTCGCTCCTGATGTCCTTTTGTTCCTACGAAAGCTTTTTTGGAACCATTTTTGCACAGATTTTTCTCATCCCCGGTCATTCTTGTGGTCAACCGACGATATGAACGCACAAGGTCCCGTATTCTATCGACATTTTCATCGGTTCTTGGAAATGAAGGCCTTCCGCTACGTGGTTCATCTTCAATCGACTCTCTCCCTTCTGAGAATGCCTTAAACCGCCGAAAAAACCTGTGCTCTTGAAAAATCACTGTCTCCGTAGGCGTGTTGAAGTTTTGCAAAAGTACCCGTTGCGCTGTGTCCAAGTCTGAATCAAAACCTGATAGCACATCATTACCAGTGTTGCCAGATTACACGATTTCGGTCCTTTTTACACGAATACACGATTAAAGGGACAAATCTCACGATTTTTGGCGTTTGGTAACAAAATTCGCCACTTTTAATAAAAATGTAAAACTTTAAAAGCATTCACATAAATTAGATTTAAAAGCATTCAAATAAATTAAATCACTATGGGTGTCCCAAAAAAAGGATTATCCTTGTGGGTTTTATAGCAAATTTAACGTTGAACAAAAAAGTTCCTATAAACATGGGTCCGCAAATGAAGTCTTAGTAATGAAAACCTCAAAAAAATACAAAAAACGTGTTTTTTCACTTTCATTCAAGAAATGCTATGAAATGGTTCATTGATTCAAAAATTGTCTCGAAGTCAACCTTTTAGTATATCAAATTTGGAGTAGAATGCCGCCAACCGCTTGTTTAGAAGACATTTACCGCTGATTTTGAGAATGAGGTCAACCGGTCAAAAAAATTCGATATAAAAAGAATAACCTTATTTATGGCAAAAACCAGGTTTTGAGTGAGAAAACATGGATATTACAAAAATTTATTTTTTCCAAAAATCATATTTCGGCAATGAATTACAGAAACAAGCGGTTGGCGGCATTCTACTCCAAATTTGATGAACTAAAAGGTTGACTTCGAGACATTTTTTTGAATCAATGAGCCATTTCATAGTAATTCTTGAATGAAAGTAAAAAAAACACGTTTATTGTGTTTTTTTGAGGTTTTCATTGGTAAGACTTCATTTGCGGACCCATGTTTATAGCATATAGTTTTGTTCAGCATTAAATTTCCTATAAAGCCCCAAAGGATTATCCTTTTTTTGGGACACCCTGTATATAAAGTCCGTCCCTGCTCCTGTTTATAAATATTTCGATTATGAGGTATAATATGTACATCGTCACGTGTACTCAAAGTTAATTTCACAAGTTCAAACTTGTACTGAAGATGCATTACATCTTCACCTACCGCCCTTCCAAGTCCCATATCCGCAGTGTTGCTAGATCGGACGCAAGTTTGCCAGTGTCATTACTTAATTTACACACCTCGTATACTAAAGTTACCGTTGCGGTTCAAATAGAACAGTGAACTGTTGGTACCTATTATCTTTATTCATAACACTGTTACGTTTAACAATTCCTGTACTTTTGATTTCGAACTTTTATTTCTGTGTATGTTTAAAAGCACAAATTTAAAAAAAATAACATCAACGTATCTTCCACAAACAAATCAACCGTTAGTAATCGCATGGCGTATCGTTGACGATACCGTATCACGTGTTGGCCAAGATTTTCGTATTGAATGACAACCACTCATCCCAGTACACTTGACCACAGTCTAAAATGTCGAGGACCCTGAGAGCGTATCGTACACGAGTATACTGTTTACAAAAAACACTGAAGGTAATCAATACCACGGCTTGGCGAAATAAAAGCAGAATAATGAGGTGGAATCTTACACTTGCAGGGGATATGGTTAATGATATTGAAGAGGCTTGTTGTGTTTGTATGAGCTTGCTTTTACCGGTTTCGTTTTTTTTTTCGAGGCTACTACGATGCAAATAAGATATTTATTCAATACGTAAGGCGCTACATGCGTGGAAGTAAGTTGTATATATTTCTAGTGGCCTGGTTTTGACACAAATCTTTGCTATACAGTACGTCTGTATAGGTAATGATAATTGGTAATGTCAATTGGTAATGATATTGCTTTCTTGGAAACTATAAGAAATAGGAAAACGGTTAAATTGACAAAGCTATAGACAATAGTTTGAGTAACATAAAGACGCTTAGAGAACGTCTTCATCGTTTTTGGTTTTCGAGATATTTTGGAAAACCGAAAATATGTATTTTCGACAAATAACACAGCTACACAAAAAAATCATGATCCTGGATACTGACCTTGGTACCCCCAGGTATTTTTCAACGGTGAATTCGAATCCAACCTCAAAAAAGTCAATACTCCCTCCAAATTTTGAGACAGGTGTAAGAAAAGAAAATTTGAAAAAATACGCAATTTTTGTTCCAAGAATTTGTACGCAATTTTTGTTCCAACCTGTATTTTTCTGGAGGTTTTCGAGGTTGCTGATTTCAAATTTCGACATGCCAAAAACAGGAAATGTACCCCAGAAGTTGAAAATCGAGTATAACAGGGGTTGAAGGGGGGTATTTTGTCAAATTTTCATTTCTTACCCCTATCTCAAAATTTTGAGAGTGTATTGACTTTTTTGAGGTTAGATTCGAATTCAGCGTTGAAAAATACATGGGGATACGGAATCATGATTTTTTTTTGTGTAGCTGTGTAATCTAATAACTTTATATGAATATAGGTAATTAATTAGTTTTTATAAATTTTTAAAATCCATGAATACATACATCTTCAAGGCAACTTTTTGAGGACATTTATATACTTTAATCGTATTAAGATTTCGACGTTTCAACTATCTGAAACCATCATTAACTTCCTTTTTCCTTATGGCGGCCATATTGGATGTTTTAGTACCCAAAAAGTACCCAAATTTCTCGATGCTGATTGACTGACATGAGTAATTTAGTCTTTCATAGTCTTTCGCACAAAGTACCGCAAAAGTGAATAAAACGTCAAATCCATATTCCTTCAACAAGTCTAGAAAAATATTTTCTTTGGGCTTTCTCTTCTCAGAATACTTTTTAACAAAGATTATTCTTGCGGCCGTATTCAATTACATACCTTTGATCTAAGCTTAATTAGCGATTCATTACTGTTGCTACAATTTGTTAATTTTGTATTGCGGTGTTGCCAAGTTGGTGGATTTTCCCTGAAAAGGGTGTTTATGTTTTTTTTTATTAATATGAATTTATTTTTTTGCTTAAGTATTAGGTATCGTTGGAACCAGAATACTGAGTACTTTTGAAATAACACAACATCCAACTATCTGCCTCTTAAAACTTGTTGTGTAGGTAAAAGATGTTAATATTACTAAATTCATAATATGAATTTTAGATTTTGTATTTCATTATAAAGGTAGTAATAAACTTTGTGTTTACCTGCAAGTAAGTTCTGAAAATTTAAGATAATAAGATTAATTTGGAACGTCTAGTGGCTTATGATGAAGGTTCCCAGTAATTAAAGTTTTCTAGAACACTGACCTAATTTCCATATTTTGAGCATTTATGAGAGTTTATACTTAAATTTTGATAACCTATGAATTCATTTCTTCGAACTGATAACCTTTACTACCTTCTCTGGGTTAGTTAAAACATTAAGACGCAAAAGATTAAAACGAATAAGATCTATCACCATCTATGGTAAATGACGAATGAAAGGATCTTAAACGAAAGTTTTTGCCTGTTGTACCTGCCAGTGAGTTTAATCCGTTATGTTCTTATATACATATGTACATGTTCGACGTTTTTTTTTTCAACCATTTAATTTTAATTTAGTATAGGCGACGCCTATGGAACCGTATTAAAATTTGTTGCTCTAGCCATTAGCAAGCAGCAAAGTTACTTTCAATTTAATAAAAGCTTCAAAATTACTTCTTGCCACGGGTTTTTGTTTATGCCATTACGTGGAATTCTATAAATTCAGAAATCGTAAATAAACCACAGATCCGTTATGCATATTTATAGTAGGCCTCTACTTAAGTAAATCCATTTGGCTACTAATTAGATACATTCTCGTTAATGTCCCGATATACATATTAATTCAATTTATACGGCTGACAAGAGCTTTACCATGAAATGGCAATAAATAAAAGCAAACGGAGGACTGGACTTGTGCTTATCGTATTACGAAACCGAGTAAATAAAACCAGAGCGATTTTTCCATAAAATGTAAAATAATCCATATTACAATACCCGTTTTGAAAAATGCATAAAATAAAAAGTAGCGGTGTTTCTAATCCGTTTATGTAAGAAAATTTATTATTGTAAGAAAAATATGTTTACGAGGTGTGGCTATTAAATAACCGATTTCGCGGATTAATATACCAATTGTTTCAATGTTTTCGTCCGTTTTTGATGTTGAGGGCCGTCCGGGGCGCGGATCGTCTTCGGTCGTTTGAGATTAAAACCCTTGAGAATAACCCGTTGCTCCATCTGAACACTTAACATTTTTTCAACGCGTCACTGGTGCGTAGACTAATTCAAACTGAGTCAAACTGAGCGACCCACTGACTTGTCCAGCGAGCTCAGGATGGGGAAAGTATCACCAGACACAGTTCTGTTCAAACGTGTCGCGACACGCTCGCAGCGCGCTGATAGCAGCATCAGTTCGGTTATTTAATAGCCACACCTCGTATGTAATGGGCGAATACCATAGCAACAATCATTTTAGAATTGTTAAGGATTGTTTTATAATAGTCGGGTGTAAACTACTTTTAGTTGTTCCTTTTAGATTTTGCAGTGCGTTTATTTCAGCGTTATTGATTAGGACAACTACTTTTAATATACAATTTTCAGATTCACATTGTGAAAAATAAAGAAACCTGTGGGCTTTGGCTTCATATCATAACAAACACAAAAATATATACAGCTATTATAGTTACGTTAATTCTACAATTTACTTAATTCTCTTTAACTCTACTATTCTACAATTATTTATTTTAAATTGGCGCACCATTTAACAGGAGTTAATCACTGGTTGATGTTACCTGTTATGAAAAGGTTCGCACTGAGGAAAGCTTTGCCTCAAGTTAAGTTTTCCCAAGAAAACTTTTTACATATTTAATGACTTAATGCATTCGTATTGACATAATTGAAATTCGTTATTGTTTTTACTGTTTAACTGTAAATTGAGTATGTTCAGTGAATTAGCATTTTTCATACTAAACCTCTATTTCAATGGCATTGTTGTTGAAGAACATATATATTTTTATTAAGCAATTTAGGTAATTATAAATTATTTGGTTGAAATATACAGGGTGTCCCATTATTAAGGGATCACAGCGAAACTGTAGATTATTTGGGTAAAAATATTACGGTTTAACCAAACTTACCTTAATCCAAAACTTATTTATAACCAAGATTCCGGGTGTCAAAGTTATAATTTTAATTTCGATTTCAGTAAATAATTTTTTTTGAAAAACATTTTTGGTGATTGGGGATTTTTTGATGAGAGGAATTTTAATTTCTCAATTAGTATAGTGTAAATTGTAGATGGCGATCTCTGCCGTATTCTGAACACATGAAGTTTTTTGCGTCGTAGAATATTTATGTTTGTAAAGCTGAATTAAATCTTTATAATTTAAAACATATGTACAAAAATAAATTTGTATTTCTTTGGAATTTCAAATGTTCGTGCATTATTAAATGTTTATTCATTTTGAGCTTACCAATGAGACCACCTCTAGAGAATTTCGTCATTTTCCTTCAAAGTGAAAACCAGTCCTAAAAAAACTAATCGAAACCAAACAAAAAAAAAACAATTAATCCAAAATATAAGAAAAATATAATTTTCAGTCGAGTATTGTACATGTTCCTATATATATTTTTAATAAAATCTGACTAAAGATCGTATTTCTTCTTCTGATTCTTCCTATTCTTCTTCTTCTTCTTCTTCTTATTCTTCTTCTTCTTCTTCTGGGAAGTAAGTGTGTGTAATTCTTGTTTCGTAGAATAGAAACAGGCTTTCACTGATATATTACCGATTGAATATTTTATAGCATTCTGAAACTATCATCAAATTACTGCATAAAATATATTTGTATATTCTCACAATAATGCCTTCACCATTTGTAGCACAAGTTCGTTAACAAACAATTAAAGTCTGCATAGAAAGGCGTCTAGAGCCGCAATCATAAATACCAGACATTCCCTTTCGACGAATCTGAATATGAATAATTTTGTACGAGTTATTTTTACATATGAAACAATTCGTATTAGATGCCTCAGCTAGGAACCAAATCTCTTCAAGCAGTTTTAATCCGTGGTAGTCGCATCTTGACAGTTTTTGTCATGCTAGATATTCGCCTGATAAAATATTCTTTTACGAGTAGCTAGGCCGCTTTACAAGGCGTGAAAAATAACATTCCTGCACACTGAGATGTCGATATAAAAATATCTCCTGTGTTACGTTTATGACGTTATAGACAGTAGTATATCGTGAGAAAAATTGGAACTTTATGAATCACTTACATAAATATCAATACTTCACACAACACTTAAACTATCGATACCTACAGTATTTTTTGTGTTAAAAATTGTAATTATTGCATACCAGCTTGTTTTTCTCAGTTCATTTAAATTACACAGCTCTGCAAAAAAAAATGAAAAAATTAATGATGAGGTCTGACTATGTTTACTACTTGTTTTTGAGGTCGCTGAATCCGAATTCGAGATCCATTTAACTCCATATGTCGTCAAGATTTTCCATAACCTCAAAATTTAGACCAAAAACCATTATTACCCGTTGAATTTTAAACTCCATAGCCCTATCATACCAAAACCCCTGTGAGTATATTTTCAACTTAACCGAGTGGGCGAGTGGGAAAGTGGTTAGTTGACAGAATTTAAATTTATTATGCTTCAAGTAACACTCCTCGATTTCCATCACCTTTATAGTATAGTAGAATTAGGATTTAGCCGAAAAGTAACTGACACTTAACTAAAAAAAATTGCTTTTTGTAGAGGAGGCTGAAAATATTAAATATCGTTTTTTTTGGCAACAATTTAAAGTTATTGCTACATTGTTTAAATAATTCGCAAAGGTGCGAAAATCAGTTTTTTTTGAAATATAAAGAGAACCGTAAACTATACAAAAAATGGTTCAGATAAAAAATGTAACTAGTAAAAAACCCTACAAGACCCATCAAGAAATTTGCAAATCGGTTAATTTGTTTATCTGCAAAATTGAAAAAACCGTCAAAATGGCATCTTATTTCAATTGTTTATAACTAATTATAAAGTAAGCCTTGTGACTTTAAAAGTATTGGAAAATGTAGGTATCGGTGTACTTAAAAACATTAAGGGCTGTTTTATGAAAGCACCTTTTTAATAAACAATTTACTTTTTGCAAAAAACTTAAAAATATATCGATTTGAAATTTTCAGCGTTTTTTTAAGTACACCGATACCCACATGTTCCAATACTTTTAAAGTCACAAGGCTTACTTTATAATTAGTAATAAACAATGGAAATAAGGGGCCATTTTGACGGTTTTTTTCAATTTTGCAGATAAACAAATTAACCTATTTGCAAATTTCTTGATGGGTTTTGTAGGGTTTTTTATTAGTTCCATTTTTTATCTGAAAAATTTTTTTGTATAGTTTAGGTACGATTCTCTTTTTATTTCAAAAAAACCTGATTTTCACACCTTTGTGAATTATTTAAACAATGTAGCAATAATTTTAAATTGTTGCCAAAAAACGACAATATTTTCGTTTAAAGGTACAAGTCGACTAATTCTACTCTACTGTTATTCAACTTATCAAATGCATGTGATTAAATAAGATACATCAAAAATATTCCTGCTATCGCAACCAACTTGATGACCGCGTCTGGACCGTTGAGCCTAGCAATGCGATCGAACGCGATAAATAAAATGCGTTTATTTTGAATGCATTTAAGCGGTACATATTTCACAACCATAAATAATAACGTCCAGTAAAATATGTACATAGTATCTATAGTCTTAAAACCGCTTACAGAGCACAAGAAAATGTAAATCAATAAACCCAATAAAAACGCTTCGTCAGTGGCGAAATGAGAATGGATAGGAGGCTATAAATGTCAGTGATTTAATTGTGAGCGAAATAAAAAATATCCGGCCGCATCAGTGGCGTGCTGCTGATGTTTGTGAACACTATTGTTCCATTATTCTTTCTGTCCTAATATCTTGTTTATTAATTTTCTTTATTTCAAAGATTTTTAAACATTCTATACCTAATTGAAAGCCAAAAAACATATTTTTATCAATAATATTATTAATTAAATGTAATATAATAATAAATTTATTAGTTAATACATATAGTTTTAATCGGAACGCACAAGCCTTAAAACAATAATACAATTTTTTTTTAGAAAATTCTATCCAATGTATACGAGGTGTGGCTATTAAATAACCGAACTGATGCTGCTACCAGCGCGCTGCGAGCGTGTCGCAACAAGTTTGAACAGAACTGTGTCTGGTTATACTTTCCCCATACTGAGTTCGCTGGGCAAGCCAGTGGGTCGCTCAGTTTGACTATAGCAGTCGTTTGAAGTGTTCAGATGTAGCAACGGGTTAATCTCAAGTTTCTTGTTAAACTGGGGAAAACTTTTACAGAAGCTTATGCAATGTTAAAAGAAGTGTACGGGAATGAATGTTTACCGCACACAAGATTTTGAACGGTTTAAACGGTTTAAAGAAGGACGTGAAACGACCGAAGACGATCCGCGCCCTGGACGGCCCTCAACGTCAAAAACGGACGAAAACATTGAAAAAATCGGTAAATCAATCCGCGAAGATCGGCGTCTAAGCATCCGAGAGCTTGCTGAAATCACAGGAATCTACAAAGGATGTGTTCGCCAGATTTTGCAGGAATCGTTCAACATGCGCAAAAATGTGGCCAAAACTCCTCACTCCCGAGCAAAAGGAATCAAGAATGAACATTTGCGCAGACATTCTAAACAACATTGACATTGATCCAGACTTGTTAGACACGGTGACAATGAAAGGGACGAGGTTTGAAAGTGTGGAAGCGGTTAAAGCAAAAGCGACGGAGGTTCTGAACCAGCTGACAGAAGCGGGCTTCCAGCACTGCTTTCAACAATGGAAAAGTCCTATGGAGCGGTGTAGAGATCGCCAAGGGGAGTACATTGAAGGCGAAAAAGTTGCTACTGTAATTTGTAACGAATAAAATGTGTTGACAGCAGTTCGGTTATTTAATAGCCACATCTCGTACTCCCAACGTATTATATTTTTTATCTCTTTGGAAAATGTCACATTCTTAGCGCAAAAAATTGACACGATTTAAGTTAATTTTAAATAGATTAAGGAAACTAAATGATTGCCACAAATTACAGCATTTGTTTCCATAGTCTACTCTGCCAATTCGAATTCATTTTTTTTATTTCTTGTGATGTATTATTAAAAAAAAACTGGACGTTTTCCACGAAACACCGAACTACTACATTTTTCTCGACGCGCGTTTCGCCAACCAAGTTGGCATCTTCAGGAGAAGATTAAAACTGGTCTACGCCGACGGTTCCAGTACCCACTCCAGGATATATTATTTATGTCATTATTATAAAACGTCATTATTTATCATCTTGGCGAAAAACTTAAATAAAACCATAATTATTTTTATATCTTATTAGTATCTTACATAAAAATATATCAAATATAGAGTGTTCCATTACAAAAAAAGTTTTTTTGTCCAAAAACTCTAACGTTCAATTATTTTTCAAATATTTGATCTTACCCAAAAATCTACTAGTTTGCTATTTTTGTCGAGTTTTTGGCAATAACGAAGTTACCAATGGTGCCTACTTAATTTGGATCAGGCCGGTCTTTAACAATAGACATACGTTACATTAATTTACGATAATTTATATGTTTTTAAACTGTTGTAAAATAATAAAATACCTCTTAGAGATCTGATAAAAGAAAATCTATTAGATGGATACCTCTAACAAACTTGAGCTTTTTCTTGGGACTTGTTACAGTGAGTGTTGAACTTGAGAAACGATTTCATTTAGATATTGCAAATATGGGAAAGCGTTATCAAGACAAATGGCGTTTGAATATCTTAGCGGACTTATGCTAGATACTCTTGGGGCAGAATATATGTATATGGAAGAAGAATTGCAAAGTAATATGTTATACACCCATGACTTTAATGGCTTTAGTTATGTAAAACAGAAGAAATATTATCTGATTCGAATACTACCTGTATTACTATTAATACAGGTAGTATTCAATTTCATTAATATTCGAAAATATCTACAATAGATTAGCACCTGTTGAAATATGGCAGTTTCGTTATTATCGAAGATTTAAATGCTTGTGCGAGTCAATACAAAATTCAAAAAGAATTTTTAGGATTTATAACAATGTATCCACTATGACAGAATTTTTTCTTTAGTATTACAGACAAACTATTTTCTAATTTCCACTTCTCCAAGAAATTAATTGTGAATGTATACAAAGTTTCGTCCAAAACTACAACATCCCATATAAAGAGTATTTCAGTTTTTTTGTAGCAGGACTTTAACAGGACTTTAAAATGAATGCAAAAAACTTATGTAAACATATGGTTTCAAAGGCTTAGAGAGAGATATATACTTATTTGACCTTGAATTGACCTCGTAAGGTTCATGGTCATAGCCTATATAATACCTCTCAACAACTGTCTATAACTTTTTTTATTGAAATACTTCTTGCAGACTACTAATTCTCAGAGTTTATGATCTGCAAAATACATTAGGCATATTCAGTAATATAGCCAAATATCTACCTTCATCTTTCTATATCTTGAATCCTAATCATAGGATCCTTTTTGGTACATGAGAACATTTGTTCAGTAGGTTAAGTCCTTTGGAACTATTTGGACCTTTTTGCTTACATTCCCGGTTTTCCATTTGCAAACCCATCGAAATGAATATCCATCAACTCTTGATTAGAAAACATTAATGGCATTTTGATAAAACAGAGATGGCAAACGAAAAAGAAATAAAATAAAATAAATAAATTACACTTTCTGCAAATATAATTGTGATTTGACAGGATAAAGCAAATATTACATTTATTTTATTTCCATGGCCACATCACACATATTGTGATTGTTTTAAAAACAAGAAATAAAAATAAATAAGGTTTCATCGAACAAAAAAATTCCTCAAATTTTTAGCGGATTTTGACAAGTATACCTCTTTTGTTTATAAAAGCGCAGAAAATAAATTTTTTTTATCAAAAATGTCATAAAGGACATTAAGAAAAAAGTTATGATAATTTTAATTCGTAAAGAGTACTATACAGAGAAACGATGTTCGTAGTAGTTTTTCTCTTACCAAAAAATCCCCGTATACCAACTTTTAATGTAATACGTTGAAAAATGTTTACGATATTTAAAAAAATATCTCCTTAAATTTTAATTTAAATATCCTGTATCTCGGAAACTAAGTCTTTGACGCCTTATGTTTACATAAGCTTTTTGTGTTAATTTTAGTTCTATCACGTGTTAAATTAGTGCTACAAAAAACTTAAATACCCTGTGGGTAACAGTATTTACAACAGGTCTTATTTTAAAGTCTCATGTGTTTTCCTAAAAGTATTACGAATTCTCAATTTCCTCATAAAATTAAACGCAAAAGATCACAAAGTTCAATTTCATTTTGATTTTCATTTACTCCAGTTTGACAAAATAATCTCAGCTGCGATGTCGCTGATCTGGAAATCTTTTGACGTACATTTGAACCGCTTCGGAAGAGTTTTATCTTGATTCTTCACAAATTAAGGGCATGTGAATTTGGTTATTTCTGTTATAAAAGATTGTGGGGGTAAGAAACGCAAGAATCACCCGGTATATATTCTATTTATTAAAATATTAAATGATGAAAAAAAAACTTCATAAGGAAAACCTAGCAACAGAACGCTAAGCGGTTACTTCTACTCCATCATACTCGTTATTTTTTCCTCTCGGACTGCGTCCAGCTCTGGCCGCTTCCGAGCCAAAGAGACAACTTAATTTCGAGAGGGCCACATAACTTTTTCGGACCCCTCCGCCCATGTCACCGACTGGTTTATTTTTAATTTGTCCGTCGTCTCATTAGGCGTCCGGTAGCTTCATTTCTTAATTAACATCTCTTGCGTGTTATCTGGTAAAGTAATGTCGGCCGGCCGAGGCCCCGTCTTTGTACGCGCCAACTGCGATAGCCTCTTTTAGTGGATTCTGTGTAGGTCTACCTGTTTTATATCTCCGCGTAGACACGCACACCTCTTATATCAATCCGGTGCTACCTATCGGCCAGCGGACGGCCCCGATTTCGTCCTTAAGCGCGGCTAATGCGCTACCCTCCAGGTAACCGCGGTTCGTGTTCTATGGGAAAACGTTTGTCCTTGAAACAGTTGAAAATCAATCATTACTTCCAGAGAGAAGGTTTGTTTCTATTTAAAAGCTGACAAGGGAAATAAGGTTGTTATCTTAGACAAAAGTGATTATTTTGAGAGAGTCGACAATTTAATGAATAGTGGTCCTTACAAGAAATTACCAAAAAATTCTTTGCCAAAAATGACAACTGAAGTTAAAAATTTTTTAAAAGAATGTAACAACTGTATTACTCCTTCACTGAGACAAAAATTACAATTGTCAAATCCAGTAATGCCTAAATTATATTATTTATTGTATTGCATTAAATGCAGTAATGCCTAAATTATATTATGGGGCACTGGTAGCCGAGTGGGTTAAAGCACCGTCTTTCCAGTCGCGATACCTCTGTGCGCGTTGTTCGAGTCCCAGCCGGGGTAGCGATTTTTAATTGTCTCGCTTTCTCCGCCAGGGCTTGATATGCAACCACTAATACACTAGTGTATAGGTGTGGATGCATAGATGCCAATCCAACCGCACATGCCCTAGATTTGGTAATGTTCTGAGTTTTCTGGGTTTCCTCAGAACTGTAAAGCAAATGCGTTACCGAAATAATCTTAAGTCGCTCCCAGTGCGCCATGGCAAATAATAATAATAGCCACTCCTTCCCGCACAGGTCCCTGAGAGGACCTAAGGGGTTACTCTTCGGAGTAATTATATGGTGAGTATTATTATTATAGGGGTGAGTATTATTAAAAATACATAAACCAGGAAAATCTGTGAGACCAGTTGTCTCAGCGATAGGATCCCCAACTTAAAAACTTATGAATGGTTAACGAACGAGTTCGAAAATTTGCCCATTGCACAAACAAGTTTTTTTCAGTTAAAAATTCTAGTGCGTTCATTAACAATATCAAAAATATCCAATTGCAAGAAGGTGTTTGGTTTCGTTTGATGTATGCTCATTGTTTCCAAGTGTCCCAATCCCGCAAAATTTGGACTACCTCGGCGAATTACTCGAATTAAATGGTTTACACGATAAAATTATTAAGGAATACATTCGGCTTACTAGTATTTGTATGAATCAAAATTGTTTTCAGTATAATGGTGAATACTTTCAACAACATAAGGGAACGGCAATGGGTAACTCCTTGTTACCTTTCATTGCAAATCTTTTTTATGAGTAAATTTGAGACAGAAGTAAAAGATAAATTCGAGTATTTCCCTAGAGCCTGGTTCAGGTATGTGGACGATATCTTCGCGGTATTTGATACAAAAACAATTAGTTTAGATAATTTTTTTTGTTAAATTAAATAACCGTTTCCCCACCATAAAATTTACATATGAAATAGAACACAATGAACAGCTACCATTTTTAGATGTATTAGTTATTGGAAATAGTGAAAATAAAAGTTAGAGTTTGATGTATATAGGAAAGAAACCGCGATTATTAGATATATTCCCAACGATTTACACCACCCTTTTCAACATAAAATGGCAAGTTTTAATTTTCTAATTCACCGTTTGTTAAATTTCCCCCTCAGTAAAGAGAGATTTGAACATGAGAAACAATTAATTAAGAATATAGCTAAGGATAACGGTTACTCAGTCCATTTAATAGATACGTTAATAAGGAAGCACACATTTAAGAGAGCCCTGTACAATTCCACGACTTTTCGTAGAGATACTGACAATTCTAAATTTGTTTCGTTACCATATGAACCTAAATACATCCGCAGACTAGATAAAGTTTTTTAAAAGTATTAATATCAATTTGGTTTATAATTCTAAAAATAAACTACAGACGCTTTTGGGTAACCCCAAAAGACAAAATCAACAATAACAAAAAGTCAGGAATATACGAAATAAGATTGGGATCAAAAGTATATTGGGCAAACAAAAAATATCTTTTTACTAGATTTAAAGAACACATGGCTCATTTGAAATATGGCAGAACGGAAAAAATCTTATGTTGCCCAACACGCTTTTGACAACAACCATAGGATAGAAATAAATAATTTGTTACTAATATTTCTATACTTTTAGCCGTTCTTTAACTCATTTACTATAGGAAAACTTATCAGTATCGGGGGAGAAATATCTGAAAACACCTAAAATTCGTATCAGAACATTCACGACATTATTACCACAAAAATCTGTTGTTTCGTCAACTGTCAGTCACAAAAATTTATTGCGTATAATATTCTTTGGTATTTCCCATGACACGTTGATATGTCTTTTTTAAATATGTTTTACGCAATGTATGGCTACTAGGCAATGGAAAATCGGATATGTATTTGGCAAAAAAACGTCTAAAGAGAATATTGTCGACCACGTTCCACGAAAGGCTACATGTGCAAAATATTATGCTCAAATCAAACCAAAATTCCTCTTTTCTAACAGTACCAGTAATATTTTGTTGATGAATATTCGAATCTAAATATCTTTCACACTCTCGTCGTCTTCGAAATATATATCGACGATTGCAAGGAATACATAAAATATGTGATCCGTCTATTGTAAAGCCGTCGTAATGTTAACTCAACTTTTTCAGTCCATTCACAAATGGTAACAACTGTTCCATTATTGCACAAATACACATAAAATCAGATAATATACACTACACGAACCCTAAAAGGAATACGTACAAACGTTTTAGGTTTTTCATAATTTAATTCTTCTCGTGTAACCCTAAATTTCTCTGTAATCATTATCCATACGCTTCTGTGCAGGTCCAGGTAACAGCCGCCGGCGCCGATCGTGGTCTATGGGAAAGTGCTTATCTCTCCGGTCCAGCAGGTTCCTCGGTATAATTGGCTGCGGCGTATATATATATGTACATCGCTACGAAAGGCAAACCGACGATCGCATTCGACCGGCTTTGACAAATTACTTTTATTTCTTAACCGATAATTACGTCAATTGTGTGGTGAAATTAAAAAATATCTAGGCGGTACAACGTCATGGGCGTAACCAGTGCAGTGGATTAGGGGCACTACGATTTTCGATAATCCAAATGAAAATATAAAGAAAAATCCAAGACCAACATACTTTTATGAACAACCAAATATCATTATTCAGAATGTCCAATTTTTTCTCAATAAAGAAATAACTAGAGCTCGGTCGTTAATAATATATGCGTACTTTACCATGGGCCACTCCAAGATACCAATATTAGTACGTTCCGAAATGTTAAAGAGGTATTACCTACCTTATACACTAATGGAAAAAATTAAAGTCAAAAAAATTTTCCGAATTTTTAGTGGTTTTTCAGAATGCTGTATCTCAGTGAAAAATGGCCTTATCGAGGTCTAAAAAAAGCATTTTGAAGCTTCAAGTTTCTATTTTTGAGATATTTCGGCGAAAACATTTTTAGAACTCCAGATTTCGCGCAATCTTAGGAAGTAGTGCGAGAAAAAAAATTTGCGAATTTTTTTTGCTCGCAAGTCCACGAGCTTGAAAAAATGTTTTCTAACTTAGCCATGGTATGGACCGGATAGCTTGTTTATTCAGCTTCAATTTGCTATTTTTTTTAAATCTCGATACGACTATTTGTTGATGAGATATCGAACTTTAAATCAAAATTAAAATTGAATTTTTTTGTAAATTTCAAAGGTATTTGCGGAAAAAATTGTGAAAAAGCTCGAAAAAAATGTTTTCACTTTATGATTATGACATGTTTAAGCTCAAAAAACGTGACCCTTTAATTTTTTTCAAAAGTTTGACCGTTTGCAACAGGAAAACGGTTCGTTAGATCGTAATGTAAACTTTGCATGGTTTTTAGGGGTATATTCAACTCAACAAAAAAAAGTCTTCTCAAAAATCGCAGAGGAACCTTGTAGGATGTTTATTCCAGTTTTCAGAACTGCCCTTAGATTTTCTGTGCTACCTGTGCTTTCTGCTGTTGCTGAGATATCGTCGATCAAAGACAAAAAGGGTCCCTTTTGTTTTAAAGTTCGATATCTCAGCAACAAATGGTCGTATCGAGATTAAAAAAAAAAGCAAATTGAAGCTGAATAAACAAGCTATCCGGTCCATACCATGGCTAAGTTAGAAAAAAATGTTTTAATGTCGTGGGCTTGAAAAAAAATACAAAAAATTCGCAAAACTTTTTTCTCGCACTACTTTTTAAAATTGCGCGAAACATGGAGCTCTAAAAATTTTTTCGCCAAAATATCTCAAAACTAGAAACTTGAAGCTTCAAAATGATTTTTTTTAGACCTCGATAAGACCCTTTTTCACTGAGATACAGCATTCTGAAAAATCTAAGATTTGGTGTGTTTATAAATGATAATGCAACTTTCCATCCAAATATTTCGTTAGAGAACATGAAACTGATTTTTCTTCCTCCAAATACGATCTCCCGTTGACAACCTATGGACCAGGGCATCATTCAAAACTTTAAAGTCATTTACAGAAGCATGCTTGTTAAAATTCTTTTGGTATTAATGGAGACGGAAGAGTCACTGGAAATTTTGGAGAAAAATATTACAATAGTCAGTCAATAATATGGATTTCAGCGGTTTGGAAGAAAATATCACCTGTAACGGTAAAAAAACTGGGTGTGGTATAGAAAACAATAAACCATTAGCGTTATTATTTCCAAATTTTAGTCTTATTGATGTAGATTTAGGAACATTCATTATTTGAGAGTGATTTAATAACCGAAAATCCAAATATTTCTATTATTTGGAAGAAGTCAGCGTTGAAAAAGGCAGTGATCCAATCGAAACTGAGGTTGAAGAAGAGGAACTTGTTACTATTATTATAAGTACTTCAGAATCACATAAAATATTAAGATGTTGAAATCTATTTTTTAAAGTCTAGCATTTTTAATCTCTTCTTGAATGCAAATTAGAAATGTTTAACAATAAAATGAAATTCTTTGATGATTGAGTTATTTATTAAAGATATTCAAACCTGGCCATAACTCCGAAATTAGAAAATCAAAAAATATTGTAATATGGAGGCTTAACTTGAAACTGGAGAGGAATTTTTTACTTCGAGTACTACCTCTACGCATACCTACAATTTCATCTTTAACCAGAGTCAAGCCTCTGTTGACACAAATCGAGCAACATTTGTCAAGTGAATTTGATTCAGTTGCACTTGCTAACAATGATATATATACATATATGTATATATATCTTAGAAAGCTGTAGGATTATTTCACAACAATTAGCAATTATTCAAAGTCTGTACTCTTATTAATGCAGACATTATTAGTATAATTGGCGTCATAACAATAAACATATATGACAAAGGATTGCTTGAAAAAAATTGTTTCAAACAAAAATTGCAAATTATCTTTTAAGGTCATGGCTAGTACCATTTTCTCGGTTCCAATTGATTGAATTCGCAGCGCAGTGTAGCATATTAAATATACCGGAACCGTTATGAGTATGATATATATCTCGAGCGGGTCGCAATCTCCAGCATCGCGGTTTTCGTCTACGACATACATAGATGATATCGCACAGAATTGGCAAAATTATACAAATCATACTCTCGTAACCTGAGGACATCTGGTAACCACAGAAAATTCATCGAAAAAGAATAATCCCTCAGCTTGGAGGTTACTTAATCAGTACTCTGGTCTGATTATTGATTAATATAACGAGTTAAAGACGAGACATCCAAAAAAAACATCATCAAATCTGGTTATGAACGAGAGAGATGGAAATAGAGACAAACTTTCGACAAATGGCTGTCACAATTGTAAAGACATAATGCTTATCACATGGTGTAATAACACTGACAATTAAATAAAGTCATAAATTTAGGATTAAAAATTGAAATACGTATTTTTTTGTTCAGCCAACTTTGAATACGTTGTTTTTTTTTTTTGGATGGATCATTACTTTTTGCTACTGATAACAGCTGAATAAACATAAATAAAAAAATGATTTTTAGCTTGCTTTAACCTGAAATTGTGGGATTTAACGCTGATTTTGCATAGCTCAAACAAGTATCAAAATATCAACAAAAGGTATTCTTGTAGGGTGCTTATAACCGACACTGTTTCGACAGTTTGAAGTAAAACAAAAAGCCGTCGAAATAGAGGCTGCCTTCGAGGATTGGTTTTGATTGAATTTTTGTAACAATGTTTAGACCATGCCATCCAAATAAATAACTACAAGAAGTGGGGTTATGCAAATGATTTGTAATGATTGTGAACAAAAATATACTGGGCAAAAAAGAGATATATTTTGAGCTGATTGATAATCTTAATGTATCAATATCTTGAATACGTTATAGTCGATTATCTTGAGAATTTTTCTCCTCATCACTACTTTTTTTACATGACTATACGTAGAAAATGTTCCTCTGATTACGTTGGAAAGATTTTGAGTTGTTATTTAAAAAATGGCCAGTTATGTGATAGCTCGAAAACAAAAGACTATCTGGAAGTGGCAGTGGAAAAATTGTCTTTTTTAAAAAACAAAATCGACCTGTCTCAATTTTGTAAAATATTTACGAAAAAGGAATAAATATCGAATTCGTTTCTTTTATTGTGAAATCACTGTATACATTATAGACAACTTTTGGCAATAATTTTACATAAGTTATATTTATTTTATTGATATAAGTTCGTATGGTAAGAAAATTCTGCCTCAATAGCTGTGCTATTATAAATACTTCATACGAATAAAAATCGATAACGTCATCAAAAACGTGTTGGTTTGAAGCATACTGATGCCAGATTGTTACAAAATTATTCAGTATTTAGAAATAATTTTGACTAGCATATGGATGGATTATTTGTGTCTTTATTTTTTCAACATTAAAAAAAGAGAAATAATTTTAAAAATGTATACATTTTAAAAGTTATATCTGCATAAATATGCAGGAACAAAAAAAGCGGGAAAAATGGTAGTAAAAGTTAGTAAAGATGTTTTTTTTTTAATAGGAGGAAAAAATAAAAAACGGCATGTGGAAGTTTTGAATTTTTTTTAAAAATGTATGTAGTGTCGTTTTTTGTATATAAATATCGATTATTATAAATGTTACGAATAGCTCTTTTAATCAATGTTATAATATGTGAAACCCTGTTATTAGGATTACCCTTTCTAGGTGATTTTAAAAGTTCACTGTTTTTTTGCTTTCGTGAAATAGAATTAACCGTAGAAATATTTTAGTTTAGGGCTCCCGCTACACGCTAAAATAATATATTGGACTGTAGTTTTAATTATCGTTTTAATTTTATATTTAAATTGCCCTTCTAACAACTGTTAAGGGTAGCAATGGGCCATTATTGTCTCATTCTTTTTCATAATAGCGTATCAAATATGCTACTAATTCTTGGCAGCAGCTCTTTTGATGTTGTGACATTTCGCAAACGGAAGTCTGATAACTAGAACAGTTTGATTGTTCTGAAAATAAGTTTGTCAACGCAAGATAAAAGTGTGAAGCTCAAAAAAGACACAAATTTAAGATAATTAAGTTACGTTAAGATAATTTCAATGTTAAGATACTAATGTTAAGATAATTTCAAACTGTCAACAAATGTCGTACAACACGGCAACTTCGGAGTTGCTGCCGACTGCATAACAACGAATATCAAATGCGGAATTTAAAATTCAATAAAATATTCCATTTCAGTTTTCATTTCAATATAACTGAGTGATGCTCTGGTTTTGATTTTGTACAAAGTATAAAGCTAAAGCTGACTGCTCAAAAAAAAATTAAATGACATTGCACCATCCTGACAGGGATAGAGTTGAATGCGTCTGTCCTCTCCGTTTGAAAATCCAGACACCGCACAGTGGGAGATTTCGTGTTTTATTTTCCAAAAACCTCGAGAACGAAACAAGATAATCCAATAATTCTTTTTGGACGTTGAAGCTATGAAGAATAGAAAAAAAACATAACCTATAAAATAATAAGGAATCTCAAAAAAACTTGAAAACTCAGTGTATCATATCTCGATAACGAAACAAGATAGTCTGATAAATCTCTTTCTAATATGAATCTTATGTAAAAAGTAATATATAAGAATTATAAATAATTCCTGTGCATCAAAACCTACCTTTAAAAGTGATGGGAAATCTCGAAATACTTTAATACACAGAAATCATTTATAGTCTTTATATATCACTTACTCTTCCAGCTTCATTGTTAAGCAAGATTGACATGTTTATCATGTTTTACTTTGGAGATATTTAAAAGCTAACCATAAGTATTAAAGTATTTCGAGATTTCCCATCACTTTTAAGGTTACGTTTTCATACACAGGTATTATTTATAATCCTTATATCTTACTCACTATATTAGCTTCATATTAGAAAGAGATTTATCAGACTATCTTGTTTCGTTATCGAGATATTTGAAATTTAACACTAAGTTTTCAAGTTTTTTTGAGATTCCTTATTGTTTTATAGGTTAGGTTTTAGTATACGGACTTTCTTAATCATTCTTTTCTATTCTTCATGATCCAACGTCCAAAAATAATTATTGGATTATCTTGTTTCGTTCTCGAGATATTATGTTTATGGAAAATAAAACACGAAATCTGTATGCCACTGTGCGCCACTGGCCACTGGTTATTACTAACTGTACTCGTTTCTTTTACGCCCATCTATCGCGGTTATTTGTTATGCCTTATACGTATGTAGACCGGCCGATCGGTTTTGTTTCGAGATTTATATCGAAATTAATTTCGAAGCGGAATGTAAGTAGCGAGTTAATTTCCTGTTAACGTTTTGTTGTTTTTCCATTATTCGCGTAATTGCAGTTTTATTAGCGGCATCTTAATCAATACGGCATCTGGAGCGATGCCTCTCGGAGCCTATTAATCGGTTATTGTTTTTGCGCTCTTAAGGACGTTTATTATCCGGACGCTGCGTGGCGTCATTTAACTATTATACAGGGTGTCCGGGAATGTAATTCCCAGATACCCAGAATCTTTTGTCTAGCAGACTCCAGCATTATTATAGAGACATCCAAAAAAAAGGTCATCAAAGTTGGCCGAGAAAAATAAGACGTAGGTATTTATATTCTTAATCGAATTTATAACCTTATTTACTTGTCAAGACTGACATCATATAACAGCCATTGTATATTTTACAAATTGTGACAGTCACTTGTCAAAAGTTTGACATAACCAAAAAAGCTTAGACATGACCGCTATTTCCATCTCTCTAGTTCATAGCCAGAGTTGATGACGTTTTTTTTTGATGTCTCTATATTAGTGTGTTCGAGGTGTTTGTTACGTCGGCGTCAGTATTACTTTAACAATAAAATGTCACACGTGCAAACACCACAAAAACTACCATTTGCTGACAAAGTGAATAAAATGCATTGGTGAAATATTGATTTGTTATTGATTTTTAAATATTTTTACGTTTCTTAATAAAAAAAAACAAACAATATTTTGGTACACACATGTCCCTAATGCGTTTTCAGGTATAGGAAAATTTAATAATAATAAAAATTTAAAAAGGCGATACCTCAGCGAAAAATAAAAAATATTTGAGCAAACTCAACGGAATTTGAAAGAGGAATACTTGTACTGTAAAATCCCACACGTTTTTTTGAGAAAAAAAAAATCGCGGTGCTACATAACCTCAAATATGTCAAAAAACAGTGTTTTTTTGCACTTTTAGGTTAGAATATCTCAAAAAAGACGTGATAGAGCAATTCTGTGCCCCGATTTGTTTTCATAGGGCAAAATTACTCCTGAAACAACTATTAATGGATAGTCAGGGGCTCAAAATTTTCAAAATCAGTGTAATCATCGTGTTTAATAGTAAGTACAATTTATCATCTATTAGCACTTAGATTAATCGTAAATACAATTATTCTCTAAAATCCGGGTTCCAAACTTTAAACGTGATTTTCTTAAAAATTGCATTTTGAAACTAGTTGACACGATATCTCAAAAATTACGGAACTGATTCTGCTCAGATTTGGACGGTGTGTTCGGAAATCTACAGTTATGGCCTGATATAGAAAAATCGTGATGATTTTCCTTTCAAAACCATGTCAAAAATTTAATTTTCAATATTTCGATTTGATCCTAGTTCAAACGGTAGCCGGTAAAATGAAATTCAGTTTTATTTTTTTATTTCAGATGAGCAGAACAGCCGTAATCATGGTTGATAGTTGTTACAAAAATAGTTGAAACGCGGCTTGGAATTCGTATTGTAAAAAACAGTAACAAACAATTCGTACTTCAGAACATAGGTGTGTAAATTAAGTAATGAGACTGATATTTTTTTTTATTCGAATAGAATTACAATTCTAAATAACTTCCTTGGGAAGCCACACAGCGCTGGAGATGGCTGTTCTATTTCTCATAGCAGTGCTGGAACTCATATACTGGAATAGCCTTCAGCTGCTCGGTTACAGCCGTTTGAATTCAGGTGAATAAGGCTGAGGAGCCACATGAATGTTTTTACTGACTAAAAATTCGTTTACTGAAATGACTGTGTGACAAGGCGCATTGTCGTGATGCAACATCCAGTTGTTCTTGATGTTTGGTCTCACACGCATGAGTGTGAGTTTTTGATGTACAGTTTTTCAAGAACCTCACTGTAAAAGAGTTGATATACTGTTTGGCCTGGGGGCACAAACTCAATTGGACAATTCTCTGGCTATCAAAAAAGCAAATCAGCATGCACTTAATCTTCGACTTGCTCATTCTTGCTTTTTTGGGTTTTGGAGAGCTTTAACTGTGCCATTCCATGTTTTGGCGCTTTGTTTCCGGGTCGTACTCAAACACCCAAGTCTCGTCCCCCAGTAATGACACGTTCCATAAAATGGCGATCATTTTCAATCGATTCCAAAATGTCAAGACACCTTTCTCTCCTGATGTCCTTTGGTTCCTGCGGAAAGTTTTTTGAAACCATTTTTGAACAGATTTTTCTCATCTCCAATCCGTTAGTCAAAATCTGATAAACAGTGGTGTGATTCAAATTTAACTCTTCCCCAATCATTCTTGTCGTCAACTGACGATCTGAACGCACAAGATACCGTATTATATCTACATTTTCAGCGGTTCTTGAAGATGAAGGCAGGCCGCTGCGTGGTTCATCTTCAATCGACTCTCTTCCTTCTGAGCATGCCTTAACCACCGAAAAACCTGGGCTCTTGAAAAAACACGGTCTCCGTAGGCGTGTTGAAGTTTTGTAAAAGTATCCGTTGCGCTGTGTCCAAGTCTGAAGCAAAACCTGGTAGCACACCGTTGCTCAAAGTTAATGTCACTCATTTTTAAAACGCACTAGAAAAAGCCGGTTTACGAAAACAGTCACAGAAAACAAACAAATGACACTAACATGTTCAAATATGTATTACATGTTAACCTATCGCTCTTCCAAGTCCTGTATCCGCAATGTTGCTAGTGTAGCAATACGGAATATCTAGTTAAAACACATTTTAGGCATATTGCAAAAGAGAAAGTAGAATGGAAAAAAAGACCACACACAAAATTCCTTTTCGTCGAACTATTATAAATTTAGTTCATCCGGTCATTGCAAATGTATAAAAATCAGTTGGGTGCTTTAAGTAATAGTAGAGAGCGCAGAGGCCTGAAATGTTCAACTTCCAAAAAAAGTTGTCCAAAAATTGTCCTGTGCAAAAGGGCGTTATTCAAACTTTTTGAGTTATTTAGTGCCTCAGATAGAGGAAGATGAGATCTTTCGGTGGTAAAATTTTTGTAATGTTGTCTGTAGCCGTTTGGTTGTAAAAAAAATAAATTATTTTAAAAAAAATCATTGCTCCTTACGGAAAACGCAAACTTTAAGAGCCTGTATCTCCGTTCGATGTTCACTAAAAATTAATCATTTTGCCGTGTTTTTTACATTTATCACTCTATTACTCTATATTTTTGGAAGTACCGTTGTAGTCAGAAAGCCCTGGGGTTAAATTTATAAGGAATACATTTTTTTTTATTAGACACCTAGTTCCCGCGTAATAGGGTGATAAATGTAAAAAACACGGCAAAATAATTAATTTTAAGTGAACATCGAACGGAGATACAGGCTCTTAAAGTTTGCGTTTTCCATAAGGCGCAATGTTTTTTTTTTAAATAATTTATTTTCTTACAACCAAACGGCTACAGAGAACATTACAAAATTTTTACCAACGAAAGATAAGACCTTCGGCTATATGACGCACTACATAACTCAAAAATTTTGAATAACGCCCTTTTTGCACAGGACAATTTTTGGACAACTTTTTTTGGAAGTTTTTTTATATATAAGCTATCGATTTAGCTAGGTGTCAGATTTTAGTGTTTAAACCCCTACCAAATCATTTTTGAAGGCACTGATACGCACACGAGCTCTCTACTATAAATGGATCTGTTGAACCGTGACAAAATTTATTAAAGTCAAGTGCTACATGTCTTTCTCCTCTCGGGCTAAGATCGGGCGCTACGTTGCCAGGCTTATTACTTAATTTACTCACCTCGTATATGTGAATACGCCCTTCACAGTATACCTAAGTACCCAATTATCATACAGGCCTAATAAAGATTTTATACCAGAAATTTCGAAACAAATCGCATCCATTACGCCATAATGAGATCGATCCGTTTTGGTTTTAATAGGTCAATATAAAGTGCCTTATAAAACGTTAATGAAACCCAAAATTCGTCCGCGTCGTCTCTTTATGTACAGAGCCATTTTGCACGACTTAATCGCCAATTAGGGAAACCGAAAAGCGGCTGTAAAATCGCAAAATAATAAATTGGCTATTCGCCGAAAGAATTTCCCGACAGTGGTAATGTCCTGCCTTAAAGGGAGCGAGATTATGCGAAAGGACCGACCCTCCTTATTCGCTTACGCGGCACAGAGCGAGACGGCTATACCTCACATAAAATCAATTAGCATCGAAATTACTTGAGATAAAGCCATGTGATAATCTCTTGTAATAAACATGTTAATTGCTAGTGAACCAATCGGGTACCTTTATTAGTTCTATATAATAAGAGTACAGCGGCAGAGGAGAGGCGTTCCGTTGGCGCGGGAAGCACAGCGCCCGCTAGCGAGCTGGTCCGCTGTTAATGCAATAAATAGATAAGAACCGTAAAATATAGCCCTGGGGTCCACCTCGGTGATTACCTCTCGAACAATCAGGGTGATGTGGAGTGGCTGGCTGACGAAGGAAGAGCGCGGCGAGCCTCTGGACGTTGGGGAACAGGAGACGGAGATAGTCGGTAACGAACTAGTTTATTTTTTTTGCCTTCCGTACAGTAGTTAGTTACGTATCGGTTCTAGCCGGGCTTATCTCAGCGCTGACTGTTATACCATCAGAAATGCTATTAATTATGAAGAAGTACGACTTTACCGACCTGCCGCGTTGTAAAAAGTAATGGTAAAAATGCCGGTAACGGGGATACCTTTACGGATTAGGAAGAAAAGCATGATTTTTTTTACTTTTCATTTTATATAATGAGACTGGCAATCTAGCAACATTGCGGACACGGGACTTCGAAGGGCGGTAAGTTAACATGTGATGCACCTTCAGTACAAATTTGAACTTGTTAGAGTCATTTGTTTGTTCTTTGTGACTGTTTTCGTAAACCGGTTTTTTCTAATGCGTTTTAAAAATGAGTGACATTAATTTTGAGCAACGGTGTGATATCAGGTATGTGTTATCGCTACAATTTTACAACGCATTTTTTTATGCAAAAATTAAATAAAAGCGATTTGGTTTTTTAATAGCATGAAATTACAAGTCTTCGTGAATAAAATGAGCCCATGATTGTTTCTGTACGATCATTTTTTTCATCTGTAAAAGCTGATTTTTGAAAACGTCTTTTTTTTAAATCGTTATAACTCGAAAAACCGTTTTTTTTTACATTGCGAATTTTTTTGGTTATGTTCGCCATTAAAACTCGAGTAGGAAAAAACGCTATCTTTCTTATAATTTTCTTTTCTATACTGTCCTCGAATTATTTGAAGCATTTGTAAAATATCACTTTTAACAAATAAATTTAGTAGTTAATTCACTGATAAAAAAATGCCCCCAAAATATTTTTTAACCTGAAGAGCTTTATATATAAATTTAAAAAGTGGATAGACTGAAGAATCCTACCTGAATATCCTACATGGGTATTAATCTGTTTGCAAATTGGAAATCTATTGAATCGTTCTTTAGTTATTTGAAAAACTCATCACAGTCATTAATCCAGTCAGAAATAGGAACTTTTTTCCTATAAAAATAACCAATCAACGGTGAATTTTTTTTCTGGCCATATCTTTTTCACAAAACATACTCTACTCGAGACATTGTTTTTTTTTTTGTGAAACTGTGACGTCATTCTGGGGTCACAGTCTATGAGTTACAGGTTTAAACCTGTTTAGTTATAAATTAATGTTTGTTTAGTTCGACATGCGATCGTTTATCTGCAGATGGCACAGCAAGCAGCACGCGCGGTTGAGCTGTGGGTTTTTTTTTGCGTAGAATACGATAAAAATATTTTCAACATTATTGAGGGTAGTTTTCACCCTTATTTTGAGGATTGAAAGTTTAAAATCGAAATTTCGAAAAGTATGACACGATTTTTTTTTAATTTTTTTTATTTCTTTCTTTTTTTTTGTATTTTCGATTAATTTTTAATTCATAATGGGCGTCGACCAGAAACTGGCCCAAATAACGGCCCAAAAGGTGAAAAAACGTGGTTTTAGCGTATTTTCTCATCCTGTGAGGTGATAAATGGCAAATGAATAATATATTCCAAGGTTTTTTGGGGTCGCTGATTACGAATCTAACGTAGAAAATTTCCCGTAGAATACGATGGTATTTTTTAAATTTCAAAATTTAGCCATTTTTTTAAAAGTTGACAACCATACTGGATCCGCCATTTTGTTTTTTGAAAATCTGACGTTAGATTCGTAATCAGCGACCCCAAAAACCTTGGAATATATTATTCGCTTGCAATTTACTATCTCACAGGATGAGAAAATATGCTAAAACCACGTTTTTTCACCTTTGGGCCTCTTTTGGGCCAGTTCCTTTATTTCGATTTTAAACTTTCAATCCTCAAAATAAGGGTGAAAACTACCCCGAATAATTTTGAAAATACTTTTATCGTATTCTACGCGAAAAACACATCGAAATCCATTGCAACCTTCTTTTTAATTTTTTTCATTTTCTTACCGAGAAAGATTGAAATTTTAGAGTCGAAACGAAAATTTGTATTTTCTCATCCTCGCCATCCCTCTCCTTGTGGCTCAAAAAATCTAAAATTTTAGGAAAGTTAGTTTTTTAGGAAGTACTATCGATTGTGATATGTTTCAAACAGATTTTTTTTTTGACCTCACTTGGCGTGAAATGCCCCATAAATACTACATACACCCTAAATGAGAAATTAAGAATTTTTGTTTGTTTTTTTTTTTTGAATACCTAAAACATTTTTTTTTCATTGTCCTTTCGATGATATTAATTTAAATTTATAATCTTAAACTTTCATGCGCTTAGAGAGCGATATATGTACCTACTTACAAATTTCATGTTACCAGGCAAGAAGCAATTTTTTTATGTACCTACCTAAATATGCTTAACGCTACTTGCGGCCAAATTCGTATGCATTAACAGACTGGTGCAGCGTAATAAGAGTATCCCGACGATTTCAGACCGAAAATGCCTTATTACCTGTATTGTGTTCCGAGGGTCGTCATTAATTTAATAACCTAAATTGACCACATCGAATTGATTCGAATATGCGTATTTCCTTTAAATCAGAGCACGACTACCTACCGAAATTATGAATGGATGTAATAATAAGCCGCAACGGCGTATCCGAAACGATATTTTCGAAATTAGTTGTAATAAATTTGTGCGACAACCGTATACCAAATCTTTGGATAGTGTAGTAGTAGGTGTATCCTTTAATTAATGTAATTGAGATTATAAACTGGGATAAAAATTCTAAAAGGTATGGGATATAAGTACGATATCTGCGCTATCGTTTTTTGCAAAACTCCATGTTTATAAGATAATTTTTATACATGAACGACCTCTTTATTACAAAATAAAACAACACACATTCTTTTTTTTTTTAAGATAATAAAAAAAATGTTTTTTTTTTAATTCTTTTCGGATTTGTTTTTTTTAAATTTAACAAAGTAACTAATGCAAAATTGTAAAGAAGATTGAAAAAAATATATGTTTTTTCATTATGATGAAGATTACGTAATATTCAGAAACAATACACACGTTCCCTTATCTGCTTTGTAAAACTTTTATAAATCGGTCCGAGAAAACGGTTCAATAGACTGATTTAAAAAATATGCAGCGCTATTGGGGGTACATTAAGCTGTAAAAAACCCTGGAAATCTTTATCTCACTCCATATTTCTGTCTCCCATCAATATTTGTGAATAAGCGGTAGATTTACTAAAACGACGATAGTCACTTTTTTCTCTTTTTCTTTAAATCAATGTCGAAAGTGAAAAAGGAATATTAAAAAAAAAACGAGGTTTATTCCAGTTTTTAAAACTGCCTTTACATTCTCTGCACCGTCATTGGTTGCTGATATATCGATGATCAAAGACAAAAGGAGTCGTTTTCATTAAAAGTCAGATATCTCAGCGACAAATTGACATAAAGAGAATAAAAAAAGAAGCAAATTGAAGCTGAATTAAGAAGATATCTGGCCCATGCATTGATTGAATTAAAAAAAAAACACCGTCATCAAGTCCGTGGACTAAAATAAAAAATAAAATATTTACATTTTTTTTCTCGCGCTATTTCTGAGGATTGCGTGATAACCATTGTTACAAAAATTGTTTGTCAAAAGATCTCAAAACTAGAAACTTGAAGCTTCAAAATATTGTTTTAATAGATACGACAATTTCTCACTGATATACAACCTTTCAAAAGTCACCAAAGAAAATTTTGAAAATTTGTTTGTTCCCGTAATTTTCTGGAGTAGTGTACGAGATGTGTAAATTAAGTAGTGAGACTGTTTTTTTCAAATTTTTTTTATTTTAATAGAATTACAATTCAGTATTGTCTCTTTCAAAATAACATCCTTGGAAAGCCACACAGCGCTGGAGATGGTTCTTCCATTCCTCATAGCAGTGCTGGAACTCATATACTGGAATAGACTTCAGTTGGTCGGTTACAGTCGTTTGAATGTTTTTCTGTGGTCCCAAAATGATGTCCCTTGAGGTGATTTTTCAATCTCGGGAAGAGAAAAAAGTCACAAAGATTCAAGTCAGGCGAATATGGAGGCTGGGGAGCCAAAGGAATATTTTTACTGGCTAAAAACTCGTTTACTGAAATAGCTGTGTGACAAGGCGCATTGTCGTGATGCAACATCCAGTTGTTCTTGATGTTTGATCTCACACGCATGACCCTTTTTCGATATTTTTCAAGAATCTCTCTGTTAAAGTGTTGATTTACTGTTTGGCCTGGAGGCACAAACTCTTTGTGGACAATTCTCTGGCTATCAAAAACGCAAATCAGCATGCATTTTTTATCTTCGACTTGCTCATTCTTGCTTTTTTGGGTCTTGGAGAGCTTGAAGTGTGCCATTTATGCTTTGGCGCTTGGTTTACGGGTCATACTCAGACACCCAAGTCTCATCACCAGTAATGTCACGTTCCATAAAATGGGGATCATTTTCAATCGATTCCAAAAAGTCAAGACGATGCCCTTTTTTACGAAAGGTTATTTGGAGCCATTTTTGCGCAGATTTTTCTCATCCAAAATTGGTGAAAATCTTCTTTGACCAATCTTTGACAATCCAATTGGTCAAAATCTGATTAGTGGTGTGATTCAAATTTAACTCTCCCCCAATCATTCTTGTCGTCAATCGACGATCTGAACACACAAAATCCCGTATCCGTATTCTATCGATATTTTTAACGGTTCTTGAAGATGAAGGCCTTCCGCTGCGTGGTTCATATTCAGTCGACTTTCTTCCTTCTGAGAATGCATTAAACCACCGAAAACCCAGGGCTCTTGAAAAAACACTGTAGGCGTGTTGAAGTTTTGCAAAAGTATCCGCGCTGTGTCCAAGTCTGAAGCAAAACCTGATAACATACCGTTGCTCAAAATTAATGTCACTCATTTTTTAAATCGCACTAGAAAAAAACGGTTTACGAAAACAGTCACAAAGAACAAACAAATGACTGTAGTATGTTGAAACTTGTACTGAAGGTGCATTACATGTTAACCTGCCGCCCTTCTGAGTCCCGTCTCCGCAGTGTTGCTAGATCGGACGCTGCGTTGCCAGTCTCATTACTTAATTTACACACCTCGTATGTTGTCAGAAACGTACTACTTTTATTACGATTGAAACTTGACAACGGCGTTGTTTTTTAATGATCTTTTGAAGGTTGCCCACCCTCCAGCCCTTACCACCAACCGTCACTAGTGTGCGGATTCATTCTATCAGAATATAAAAAAGGCAAAAGTAACAGCACTTGAATTCTGTTCATTTTTGTCTTCGTTAAACCCCATTTTATCGCCTTATTCCTTATATCCAAGACACGTCGCTGTGCCTCCGTCTCGCATTCATTCACTTGGAGATATCAATAGTCGATTAGGGCAGCAACTCTTGAACGAAGCCTCGGCCGAAGTATGGAAAAAGCGTCCGATGCCTCCGATATCGTGATTGGAGGCGAATACTCGATAGCAGCGCGGCGCAAACAGGACGGGGCAGGATGTGCAGCTGCGATATGAAGAGTCCGTACTGAATATTAAATATCCATCTTTATTTTCAGCATCGCGCGCTTATATAGCGAGCCGGCAGTATATTTATCGCGGCCGGCTCTCGGCGGACAGCTCCTGAGAACTGGAGTGCAGATTATGAGTCGGCCGGCGTCATAAAATACGGAACAGCGACATTCGAAATAAAGCAGTGGTCGGCGGTTTGATTATGCGGCCGCGCTGATTCACTCCCCGATGCTTTACGTCTTACTCTTGGGCTCCGGGAGGCGCCCGATCGATCGCACCACCGATGCCTGCCCGGAGTTTATTGATTGCGTGTCGTCGATCCGGCGTCTGTAAGGCACAACACTACGCGACGACAGTTGCCAACGTCAAACACAAGAGACTTTTGCCGGTTGTGTCTCTATTTAATTGCTGCGTTCATCCCAGTAAACACACGTAGGTAGGGTAGACCGGGGTCGAAAGTAACAATTTCGATTTAGGACTCAATGACGGATATACTATTCAAGTAAATTAAGAACTCTCAGTGCTCAAACATTTCCTATATATTTAGCAATTTATAGAACGTAACACTTTAATCTTGCAACAAGTAATTATTAAGTTATTTGTAAAAAAGAGGAATGACGCAATCTGTTACAAACGCCCCCAACCCCGCAGCGGTTGTAACAGTATGTAGGGTCGGTAGAAACACTGTATATTTGTATAAAAAAATAGGTAACTTACGTTTTTACTTACAAAAATTTATTAAAGAACAAAAACGACGCTGCATTCATACAGGGAATATAAAAATAAGACATTATTTTGAAAAACATATGTACATATTTTATACTTAAAATTAATCTGATTCACAGTTGTGGCAAACATATAAGTCATCCTCATTGGTGCATGCTTCATGCGACCAGTTCTTACAATCCACACACTGTACCCATTTTTCACCGGGCTTACTTTTTTGATAAGATTCAACACATACAAGACAATAATAATCCTCATCATCACTGCTTTCTTCTTCGTAGACTTTTTTAAATTCTTTGTTTTTGCATGACTTTTTTCTTTTGGTTTAGGACCATTGAAATTTTTTCTTCACGTTTTTTTCTTTTTTCGTCGTACTCTGCCCTGATTTTTTCTTTTTCTGGTGTTTCAGTGTATACAGTCGATTTCCTTTTCTTTTTCCCTCTATTTTCGTTTTTTCTTGGTGGAGCTTTTGGGAGTGGTCGCACTGTTTCTGGAGCAAATTCTTCTGGGGCAGAACAAGAAGTTGATGGTAAAGGTTTATTATCTGGAGCGGGAGATTCAACTAAATTATTTCGATTTTCAGCAGTTCGATCAGCTAAAGGTGCCGGCCGATCGGTGACATAAGAAGGAGAATAATCTAGAGCTGTGAATATGTTTCCGTTGTAGGGAAATATTCCCGTGCACCTAAATCCAGCTTGGATATTGCTTGGTGTTAGCGCTATTGGAAGAGCTGTTGCTATTATAGAAGGCATGTTATAAATGACCAAGGTTTTCCCGGGGTTATTCCGCATCCAAGCATCACAAGCGGCGTTCACAGCCTTTTTTTAGTGGTCCATACACAGAGCGATCTAGGGCTTGTGAGAACAATGAGGCGGAAAGGACAATACAACTATACCATGTTCATAACAGAAATCAAGGGCCTGAATGGAAATATGGGACGAATGATTGTCTAAGAAGAAGGACTTACTGGGAGGTGGTTGAAGACGTATATTTTTGAAAGTGCTTTAAAAAAATAAGGAACTCCTTCTCTTGCATCCAGCCGCTTCCGTTTCCTGCACCAATACTTCCAATTGGCCCATCTCGCACAAAATGTTCTTGGTAGCGAAGCCTTGGAAATATGAACATCGGGGGTAAGGAATTGCCAATTGCATTCACTGCACAAGTCACCGTTACTAAGTTTCCCCTCTCCGCCGATGTTAATGCTCCAACTTGCCTAGTTCCTCTTTTAGTAACAATTCTATTTGGTTTCTGAACGGTTGTAATACCAGTCTCGTCCACGTTATATATATCTTTGGCTTCAAATTTATATTTATCTATAACTTTTTGCAAATTATCAAAGAACAAATTAACATTTACTTCATTGAAACTAGTAGCACGAGATAAGCTGGTTGGTTGTGCACATCTTAGAGAAAGTTGTGGTTGTCTCTTCATAAATCGGCTGAACCAATCTTCAGTGGCCATTTGCTTTTCTTCCCACTGCGGTGGCATTCTTAATTCATACTTGATCGCCAACTCATATGCAAACCGCCTGATCTCTTTAGGACAAAAGCCATAATATATATCTGCTGCCTTCACTATATAATCTGCCATTATTTTTTTCTTGGTCAGCGGAAAAAACTTTATTCCATGCTTTATAGCCCATCATCACCGAAGTGTCTGCTCCCTGTTGTAGAGCGTCTTCCTTTTTCTTTTTGAATCTTGCTAAAGACACATGACACAACTCATACCTCTTTGCTGCTGCGCGAATAGACAATGTTCCATAAATGAATTTATTTACATCTTCATACGCTTGTTCATAGACTGATATATCTTTTGTACCTCTTTCAGTTCTTCTAACCTTCGTACGAGGCATTCTGAAATAAAAACGAACAATTATAATCCGCGATATATAGGTTGGGGTCAATTGTAACGTTACAATCGACCCCGACCATAGATGTTACAAACGTCCCCGAGCGTGATTTTTAACAATTTTTTTATTTTTGTAATAAATAGTAGTAATAATAACTAAGTAATAAGCAATATGCTATGCTAAAATACATAAATTCAACCATGAATACAAGAAAAAAGGCTTACCTGAAGTGAGACAGTCGTTATTTATATTCCAAAACAATAGGAAAAGTTACTTTGAGACAACGAGAACAAACTTTGTTTACTACGCACAACAATTTCCCTCCTAGGCTGACGGCATACTGAGGTATAATGGCTGACGCAATCCCCCTCCAGCCTAGGCATGGCGCGCACCGTTATTTCTTGTGGATTTCAAAATACAGCGCTTGTTACTTTCGCCGCCTATTACTTTCGACCCCGGTCTACCCTATGTTATAGAAACGTAACTTTAACGTGTCATTGGTTAAAGAAACGTGATACGTTTCGATACGATAGAATAACAACCGTTTATATATCGTTGAGAAACTAACGGTTAATTAAAACGTTAAAAATATATGATTTTTTAAACGAAAAATCTAAACAGTCTCTTTGAAAACATTAAAATAACGTTGTTCAAAGTGAATTATACAACTGTTCTGTCAAACGTTAATACAATGTTTACTTTGACTTAGTACTCTATTTGGTTGTATAAGAAACGTCTTTGTAAAACATAAGAGACACGTGAATTATTGCTATATATAAAACGTGTTTTAAACGAACATTAATCCTACTTTTGTTATTGGAAAATACTTTCTCTATAAGTAATTGAAGAATGAAGTTATTAATGATAAACAATATTATTAAATAATATTTTTTCCATATCATTAAATCCATACACACGTATTTTAAAACACCTACACGTGATCGAAACGTATCCCTCATCCGTTTAAGAAACGAAAAAAAAAACGTTTTTAAGACGTATCAATGATGACGTAACTAGAACGCTCTGTGTGAGGAAAATAACTGTATTGGCTTATGCGAATCACATGACGCGTGCTATTTCCTGTTATTTCTTATGTATTACATTGTTGCATTTACGGGTAACCCTGCCAAGGAAAAGTGTTTTTTATATTCTTCTGCATCTGCATAGGTAAATAGACCTGTATTTCTTTTTTTTTTGCCGTGTGATTTGTAATGAATGCCAGATATTTTCCACATTGTAATCAGCAAGTATTAATTTTACTTATTGCTAATTTGTACGTTATACAATTTCATTTTCATTACTACATTGTTTGTAGGTACAGCAGAGGTAACTATGATACACTTAAAAATTTGTATCTAATCGCCAATTTAAAAAAAAAAACAATGAAAAGGATTTTTTTATGCAACTGTTTTCAAATAGTGAGAATTTTTCAAAGAGTGAACCCCCATCAAACTGAACTCCCCTTGCATGTTTTATCATGTAACCTTCTTGTTCAAATACCAACAAAACTATCAACTTCCGCAGATACATAATTATTCTAGCCTTAATTTAGAATACGAGAAAAAAACTGTATTTTGATACTGGTGTAGAATTGACCAGTGACCGTTCATCTAGTGATAATATAGAATAAGTCGTATTTTTCATCTAACTAATGACGAAATGTTTTATTTAGGTATTCTTGAGCAGTTATTAGTCCGGACGGCTGGTAGTTTAAACAATTATGTTACAATGGCAATACTTCTACAATATATATTGTGGTAATAAGATACATATTAGGTAAAGAGTCGTATCAATGTTTTATATCAACATTTTTTCAGAGGACGTTAATCTTAATTTCCCGACAAACAAAAATAACGACCTGCAAATGCTTGGAGTGTAAAAGAACGGCTGAAACATTCGGCCACCAGAATACTTAAACCAAATGACGTCAAGAAACACCATAGAACAGCAATAATAGAATTTAAGTTTCTTATGTTTTTGATTTCAAGATGTTTGGTTTCAGTTCCCAGACATGTATATGTATATATATTATTACTAATTATATTATGTTTATATACTTGAATATATATTTGTTCTTAATTCTCTAGTGTTTACTTTACGTGTAACTGCGACAGCAGTATAAATTAGTTGGTGAAAATTTTAACGGTTGTAGATAACCCGTTAAAACAACGTTGAAAAACACATTTCTTAAACGTTTACCAATACGTTTAATTTCCCTTATTATTTAACGTTATTAAAAGATTATTTAGAAACGTATATATTTAAGATTATTAAGATGTAAAATGAACGTTGAGTTCATTTACTTTAAACGTTTTTATTTTCGTTACGTTAAACGTTTAAAACCGCGACATTTTTAAGTTGATTGTACGTAGTAACGACACGCATTTTTTCAAATGGTGTTTGGACATTAAAAACGTTTTTTTAACGTATGTGTGTCTATTGGGATAGGGCAAAGTTTTTGTACAAAACAGAAACCAATGCACATCACCGATGCCGCTATTAACCCTTTAACGTCAAAACTACAGTTTTTGTATATCTTCTCTTTAGCAACGTGCCAAATACAAGAAACGATGGAAAAACATCGGTAAATGCATTTCCGAGTATTTTTTTGAATTGGAGAAAAAAAAATTCAAAAAAGTTGAACCTTACCCCTGTGTTTTGGCAATTAAAGTTGAAAAGAGCACGATTTTTAAGGTCAATTTTTTTTTGTAACATGAATTTTGACTGGACAAAAATTTTTCTTCCTGCAAAAAACTACGGGGAAAAGTGCATTCGAGAGTTGTATCTACTTAAAAGTTATGTACCTACTTAGAAAAAATTATTTCCAACATGGAGTGTCCAATATCTCGGCCAAAAGGACACATTGTCAGGGGAAACTTTCATAATTTTCACTCAAACCTGGAGAACTTTGGGGCAAAAGTTTAGATTTTCCCATTTTCTCGTTAGGGGTCTGGAACATTTCTACATTCTGGCATCCCAAACTCAACTCAAAGAATAGTTTGAATATTTAGACATATTTTAGCCATTGATCTAACAAGAGCAATGTTCCTGATTCTAACCACGTGGAGGTAGATGTTCACCTAGAATCTATTTTTGTTTTTTATTGTTTTTTTTTGTTTTTTATTTTTTTTTTGTTTTTGTTTTTTATTTTTTTGTTTTTTTTTTGTCTTCTTTATTCATGGACATGATTTAAGGGAGACGTGCGAATTTTTCCAGAATTTTCAGTCTCTCCTGCAATTTTGGGTTTCGGCCAATTTTTGGAACATTGAAATGAAAAAATGGACAATTTGGGGACAGCCATTGTGGTGCAAACTCTATTGAGTATGAGCCCAGAACACGTGTATTTTTTCCCAGATGTCTGGAAATGATTCTGAAATTTTAGGAAAGACCATTTCCCTTCCCTTTTCCCTTCCCATGTTTCCCTTCTTTTCCCTTCTTTCCCTTTTTTAGACCTTCTAACGGCAAAATGGCCAAACTGGGCCAAATTTTTTGTTGAGAAATGTATTTAGGACTCTTCAAGCGAGGTGTGTAATTTTTTTTCCGAATTTTTGGAGCCATTTTCGGATTTTTTTGTGACCAAAAATTCTGAAAAAAAATTAGGCGTGCTCCTTGGATGAATCTGAACACTTTTTGTCCTTTAAACTTTTGCCCCAAAGTTTTCCAGGTTTGATTAAAAAAAAATTATGAAATTTTCCCCCTAACAATGTGTCCTTTTGGCCGAGATATTGGACACCCCATGTTGGAATAATTTTTTTTGTAAATACATAACTTTTCAGTACAACTCTCGAATGCACTTTTCCCGTAGTTTTCTGTCGAAAGAATTTTTTTTCAGTCAAAAATCATGTTACAAAAAAAATTGACCTCAAGAATCATGCTCTTTTCAACTTAAATGGCCAAAAACAGGAGTAAGGTTCAACTTTTATGATTTTTTTGCCATTCGAAAGAGCACCCCCAAGAATACTCGAAAAGGCATTTCCCGATTTTTTTCCGATCGTTTCTTGTATTTGGCACGTTGCTAAAGATATGATATACAAAAACTGTAGTTTTGACGTTAAAGGGTTAAATGGATGCAGTGATGCCACCACACAATTATATGGAAATAAAAGTTTTAATGGAATGATTTTTTATAAAATTGATGGTTGATGGTTTTGGAGTGAGTGAATTTTAAATTTCGCGCCTGCTATTCGTTCTTATGCAGTTGGCAGCATGTGGGAAATTGCCGCATTATACACTAGGCTCAGAAATTAATGGGTATAAAAATGCCTAGGGGTACAAAATCGATTAAAAAATTTTAGGCGTTTTTCAAAAAGCTGGGGGAAAACTGGTCATAGAGAAAAGGAAAGAAATGGAAATTGAAGTTCCAAGTTTCTAGTTATTGGACAATTTTGTCGTTTGTGTTTCTATTTGATAATAATAATATCCGCTTTTATTTACGGGTGAAGTTTAGTATAAAAAGTACTACTCTACACTTAACCCAAAAGATGCATAAAAGTAATTAATTGTAGTAAAATAAATTATCACAAACAATTACAAATCTAAATAAAGTGATACAAATATTCAGTAAGTACAGTCTTAAGTATAGGTATACGTAATTATAGTAAAATTACACAGGGCCACACATTTTTTTCTCTATTTATTTAAACCTGAATAAGCAATCAAGAAAATACCTAAATATTAAAATATGTATTAAAGATAAGTAAATATGTAGATCAACGGTTTCTTGTAAAGTGTGTGAGTAGGAATAGATAAATAAATATTGTATATTTCCATGTTTTAGTTTCTTCAACAATTCCGCGTTCATTTTTCTCAATTACTTCAGAATTCAGGTTTAATTTTAAAATACAAAAATGACCTAGCAGGACGCGTAAGGAAGTTTAAAACAAGGTGACTTTGCTTTAAAGAATACAATACAATAAAATTAGAGTTAAGTATTTTAAATTCCTAAACAAACTGACATAAGTTTGTAAACCTAATACAAGCTAACCTAAAAAATATCAATGTGAAAGTAGCAGTAGGCAAAATATATCATAAAAGCAGTCACGCAAAGAAAACAAAACAAAATTTTACCGGTGTGACCTTATGGCAATAAAAAAATAATTTTAATTTTACAAATTTCCAAAAATGTTATTCATTTTGTACGTGAACGGTATAGAAACGCCGTTACAACATTTCCATAATCTTTAAAGATAGGGAAGTCGGTTTAGAAATACGTTAAGGATGGCCCTAAAAAGTCCTGAAGCTAATACATTAACACGAAAGTATGCACGCGCAGGTGGATTATGCCGCTCTTAGGAAAGGACAGGGTTGTATTAGAAACCATTTCTCTGGTATATATTATTTTCTTTACTGATTTAATAAATTTAATAAGTACTGTAAATGTAATAAATGTACTAACTGCATGATTAATATGAATGATATTTAAACTCTGGTATACTGAAAAAAGAAAACAGAAAAAAATAATTTCAATAAATTTACCTAGATACTGAACGGTATGTCAATGTTGTAACATAACACTTCGCGGCGTTATTTTAATTATAAACACCAACTTATTCATTTATTTCATGATAAATAGTGCGTAGAATATTATCCCGAACGAAGTCTTAGCAGGAACTCGGGACTTTGTAATACACTTTCTATGTAAGATGGCGAACTATTCCTATAGCGACCTGCCGGCGGGGTAAACGGGTCGACCGCCGCATTGAGAACAATTTTTTGTCGCGAGTGTCTTTCCGATCCGATTTTGTGTGGCTTTCTGCAGTAATGGCACAGTCGTTACCATTTGTGAAAATTACAAGGATTTTACAATAGACGGATCACATATTTTATGTATTCCTTGCAATCGTCGATATATACTTCGTGATCGCCGAGAGTGTTAAAGACATTTAAATTCGAATATCCATTAAAAAAATGTACCTGATGGTACTGTTACAAAAGAGGAATTTTGGTTTTATTTGTGCATAATATTTTGCGCATGCTAGCCTTACGTGGAACTTTATACGTTTTTGGCCAAATATGTATCTGACAATCCATTGCCTAGTAGCCACACATTGTGTAAAACATATTTACAGAAGACATATCAACGTGTCATGGAAAATATCGAAGAAGACATACGTAATAAATTTCTGTGGCTGACAGTGGACGAAACATCAGGATTTTGCGGTAATAAAGTCGTTAATGCCCCCGATATTGATAGCTAATAAACGGGTTTTGCAAACAGCGGCTAAAAGTATTGAAATAGTATTAACACGTGTACTGTCCTCTGTATATGTAAAGAATAATAATGTACTGATGTTGGTTTGCAACAAAACCTGTTAGTAATACAAACAACTATGCGAAATTTGGAAGCATTGGAGATTCTATTACATGCATTTCAAATGCATGGAATATTGGTAGGGAGACATATCAGAAGATGGGCGGAGCAGACGTCATACGTAATGTATTCCCCTACAGTGTTTAATGAGCGCGGCC
Source organism: Aromia moschata (assembly GCA_029963805.1). NCBI lineage: Eukaryota > Metazoa > Arthropoda > Insecta > Coleoptera > Cerambycidae > Aromia > Aromia moschata. The sequence continues at coordinate 456,092 of JAPWTK010000337.1, read as the reverse complement.
GCCGAGAACCGCTGAGATAGGAGACGGGGCAAGGAGAGTGCATTAGTGGGTGGAGCTTAGAGTGGACCTTCTAGCCTTGATTATATTCGGTGGTCCGACGACAGCCAATCTTGCCTTCGAGATGTCGAAGGCGGAGCTAGACGGCAGGGGAATACGATCGTGTGTTTTCTGATAGGTAAGTCTTTGGCAATATTTTGTGGAAGGTATTATTTTAGGTATTATCTTAGCATTTTATATGCTTCCAAATTTAAGTTCCACACGTGTATACCGGCCAAATCGCTCACGTTTAACGATAATAAATGCAGAAACCCTACTGGTCGTGGCAACGTACGTCTCTGAGGGTGCAGTCGATGTTTCTGAATAACACAAGCAATAAGTATGTACATACATTATTAACACATTTTTACTCCTCTTTTTGATCTCTCATAAATCATCTTCTGCCAATAACATGACGGGTTATGAGTCCGACCCTGCGTTTCAGTACACGTTCGGAACCCTAGTCATTACAAATCGACCTTGGACATCAAAGATTCCGACGTTTCGGTCGTTTAACCGTGTAGTTGGGTTACTCCGTGAAAGGAATACGTTCGGAATAAACGCCTAGTCCGCCCCTGCGCGGTGGTGCCCCGAAGAGGTCGCCCCGAAGCCGTCGCAACAGGTAGACGGACACCTCGAATCTTGGCGCACTTACACTCGGGGTGAGCGACAGGTGTCCCGCAGCACCTGCCCGCTGCGTCCTCTCCTCGCATGTCCCACCTGAATAGCTGATGGGAGCCGTTACACCCCAACGGTCGGACGGACGGACCGACCCGGCCAAGATTGGGCTGCCGATACTCGCCGTTCTCGAAGACGGTTACTCCTCGTGTCGCAAATGGAGATTTACCCGCCGCGGATGTGCCGAACAGGCGGCCGATTAACTTCCTGCAAGGGCGTTCTAGAATTTCTTATCGCCCTACATGAGATGTAGCTATTAAGTAACCAAACTGCTGTCATAACTAGAGTTCGTGCGAGCGCGGAGTGTAACAGGACCGTAGTCAGTTTACGAATGAAAATGTCAATATGTTCACAGAAACTATGTTGCATCATAGTATATTATTAAATATTATTACTTATTACCAAGCGCGAGTGTCACAGGAGCTGCATGTTCTTGACTCGTTGGCTGTCTGTGGACTCGTTGGCCTTCACAGCTCACAGCTGACTTGCATTACGAAAACTGCGCTAGCAATTTTAGTGGCACTCTGTAACAGACAGTCACCGGTATTGCATCGCGTTGATACGTTTCGTTTTTACGTATTCGCCGTGTGTTGTATTCACCGTGTGTTTAAATGACTTTATAAATATTAATAATTATTAGTTGAGGGGAGAAGTGAATAAAGTGAGGTACCATGCCAAAGGTGAAAAGAAATAGACGGGAAGTATTTCAAACGTGGCTTGACAGTGATCCCGAGGGTTTTAGGGATATACGTATTCAAGGAAATTACCTTTTTTGTACTGTGTGTGAACGAATTATAAATTCTTCAGATAAAACTAAAGTAACAAGACATCTGAAAAGCCATGGCTTGTCCAGCGCTGACGACTCCGTATTTTTCTATGAACTTACAGAAGCCTTTGTTGCAAGCAATATTCCATTAAACAAACTAGAGAACCCCAAGTTACGTACGTTTTTAGAAAAATATATGGACCGAAAAATTCCTCACTGAAAGTACGTTGACTTGTATATGTCGATCGGGTTTACAAGAATGTAGTGACATCAATACGCGAAGACATTGCGGACAGTTTCGTGTATTTTATTATAGACGAAGCTACCGATGCTTGCGGGCGTTCAGTAGCTAATTTTTTAATTGGTGCGTTAAAAATTGACACTGCTAGTGACAGCCACCTACTAGCTTCTAAGGGTCTGTATAAAACTAATCACGAAACGGGGAACCTTGTCTCAACACTGACGTTTTTCGGGTAAGTGTTGCCATTGTTACATGTTATCTTAATTTTATAGGTATTTTATCCTAGACTTAACCGCACTATTTGGTAAAAATAGTACTACGTTGCTACATAATTTATGTAAACGTATTAATATTTTCATTCGTTAACTGACTACGGTCCTGTTACACTCCGCGCTCGCACGAACTCTAGTTATAATAAGAACTGTACTAATCTTTTAATCGCCGATTAAAAAATGTAAGCAAATATAATCCGTTGTCGATTACCCATTTAAAGCCCCGACATTTTGTCAATATTTGTGAGCGTAGGCATAGCGCCAAAGCTTCCAACTACGTTAATGGCAATTAATGGAAAACAAAAACAGGCGGCATAGAGAAATTTCACCGGCGGGAACAATGAGAGATAAATAAATACATCTAAATATCCCGGCCGATGTCAGGGCGTTTACTCTCCGATTTAAATATCGTCTACCGGTTGTCGCCGCGCCATAAGTAGGACGGACGCAAAAAACCCGTTTCGGTTTGAAGGCGCTTCCCTTTCCCAACTCTCCGTACATTATATTCAAATGTTGGACCACCGGCTCGCTGACGTCACATATCTATCAACGTGACATCACGGCAAGCGGAGAAAAACCGACGCGAGCGATTGTTCTCACGCTAAACGCACAAATCAGGCTCCGACGCATATGCAGATGCGAAATTACGAACAATCGTCTTCGTTTCAATGTATGGGATGCGGCAATATACAGGGTGTTCCATCGAGGGCGGTTTCTTCCACGGTGAGTTTAAGAAAAAGTGTCTGAATTAAAAGTTGCCCAAAATGATGTGGTGCATATTCGTAATATATATCTAATCGTACAGGGTGCTCCATTTCCTAATACCACTACACGACTTCGTATTTTTAAACTGAATACCCTGTATATTTCTACATTTTTTTGATTCTACTTTTTGGATACCACTATACTTTAGGTCGACTTCCAAGACTAAATCAACTTCGAAGTCTATACAAACTACAACTTGTTCACGAATTAATTAAATGTAAATGACCTCGATGGAAAGGGGTGAATTTTGTGAAGGCTGGATGGAAATATCCAATAACAATAATAACTTCGCAAGAAATATCTTTTTTTCAGATAAAGCTACATTCAATTTAAATAATAATAATAATAATAATAATAATAATAATAATAATAATAGGTTTATTATTTCATAACTGTACAAATATTTATAATAATATAAAATAGATATGTTACTGTAATAATAATGAACCGGGGTTGACCTATTAAGTACAATACGTACTTGTGACAGATATAAGATACTCGCATGTAATTACATTTACAATATACACACACACACACATATGCACAGACGAATAGATGTGTACGGCAAAATAAAAATAAGTATGCACAAAATACAAATAGATTAATAATATAATTTTATTGAATTTCAAAAGAAACACAAGTAGCTTGTAATAGTGATACAACAGCTGCCTGGTATTAATAAGTGTTCATATAATTTAATTTACACTGCATTTAATGTGTGGTTAGAACGGAAACAACAAGTTCGGAAGTCTCTCACAAAAAGAATTATATCTGCGCGTAAGTGAACCTCACCGCGCTTATTCCCTCCATCTGAATCCACACCAAATTTGTTTTATTAGTAATTTGGTAAAGTATGTTGGATATTATTATTTCATTAATAATATATGTTTTTTAGGTCAACTAGTGCATGAATCCTTAATCTTGGTACATTTAAAATCCATTTTCTAATTTCACGTTTAAATTTTGGAAAAGATTTAATCGACTTTAATTTGTCCGGCAATAAGTTAAAAACTCGAGTGCCAATGTAGATATATGATCTCTGGCCAATTGTTTTGTTTATATTAGGAAGAACAGTTGAATGTTGTGTGTATCTTGTCTCATATTGATGCAGTATAGGTAAATGGAGATTTTTTTTGTTTGTAGTACGTTTGTAGTGAAATTTGACAAAATAATTGTCTAACGTCAAATAACTGGCAAGATTCGTAAAGTTCTTCAGTAGGAGAATAATAACTTTTTATTGTACATAATTTTGATAATCCATTTTTGTATAACTTCAATTTTTTTAGGTAGTAATTTGTCAAGCCACCCCATGCAATAATCCCGTATAACAACTGCGATTGGACCAAGCCGTAATAAAGGATTTTTAAGTGCTCTATACTACAAAACTGTTTGCATATTTTAAATTTTGGTATGAGCCCTCTAAGTTTAATAATTAAATTAGATACATGTACATTCCATTTTAGGTGAGAGTCCACATATATGCCCAGGTATTTAATGACGTTTTTAGGATTAATACTCATACTGCAGGAAGCAGATGTTATTTTTAATTCTGTATACATTGGAAGATTAGTTGAGTAACTAGTAAATGGAACGAAGTACGTTTTTTGAGCATTTATAGTCAGTACTTTAGAACTAAAGAAATCTGCTATTTTTTTAAAATCGTTTTCTGCTTTTTCTTTCAGGCCCCTCCAAGTGTCATCCTCGTAGAATATGACCGTGTCATCAGCATAACTGATTATGTCACCAGTTGTTGGTAAATTAAACATATCATTAATATATAACGTAAATATGAAGTGTCCAAGAATAGTTCCTTGCGGAACTCCACAAACTACTGGCTTGTGATTACTTACATATTGTTCCATTTTAACATATTGAATTCTTTCGTCTAGGTAACTTTCCATTAATTTATAAGATTTTCCTCTGAAACCTAAATTTTCTAGAGTTTTTAATAATTCCTGATGATGAACGGTATCGAATGCTTTAGCCAGATCAACAAAGATGCCAAGTGCTGGCTTTTTCCTATCAATAGCACTATAAATTTTAGATGTTAATAGCACTATGGCATCTTGCGTTGATTTAGCTTCTCCAAATCCGAACTGATTTTTGGATATTACCCCATATTTTTCTAGAAAATTTACTATTCTTGTTTTTAATATTTTTTTCTAAGATTTTTTGAAACAACAGATAGAAGAGAAATGGGCCTGTAATTTTCAGGCAGTTCTTTATTACCTGATTTGTAAATAGGAGTTATAACTGCAATTTTCAGTGGTTTTGGAAAGACACCCTGTTCTATACAGGCATTTATTACATAGGTTAATGGTATCGCAACATTTTCTATAACTTTCTTTAATGTTTCAGATGTTAAATTATCTAGTCCTGGCGTTTTATTATTCTTTAACGTATTAACAATTTTTTTATTTCATCTACATCTGTACAATTTATAACGATAGAATTAACCAATCGGGTACTTTTAAAGATTTTATTAGGTTTATTTATTTTTTTAGCTAAGGTCGGTCCAATATCACTGAAAAATGGTATTGTTAATCGACATAATAGCGGTTACTGCTCGATTCAGAGCCCTCATTGGTTCCAAGAAGCGCACACTCAAATCTCCAAAAAGTCCATGTTTGGGCAAGCATTTTTGGAGAACATATTGTTGGACCCCTCTCATAGATGGAAATTTAAAGTCTGAAAAATATTGACAGAGCGTAACGGATACTTCAACACGCCTACGGAGACAGTTTTTTTTCAATAGCCCAAGGTTTTCGGTGGTTCTTAAGGCATTCTCAGATGGAAAAGAGTCGATTGAAGATGAACCATTCAGCGGAAGGCCTTCATCTTCAAGAATCGATGTAAATGTTAATATAATACGGGATCTTGCGCTTTCAGATCGTTGGTTGACGACAAGCATGATAGGGGAAGAGTTAAATTTATCATCATTTGAATCACACCATTTGAATCTCAGCACTGTTCATCAGATTTTGACTAACGAATTGGGAATCAGAAAAAAAGAGAAAGCAGGAACAAAGGACATCAGGAGAGAAACGTGTCTTGACGTTTTGGAATCGATTGAAAATGATCCCCATTTTATGGATCTCATCACCCACTGGTGTTTGAGTACGAGGGTGTTTGAATACGACCCGGAAACCAAGCGCCAAAGCATGGAATGGCACACTTCAAGCTCTCCAATACCCAAAAAAGTAGGAATGAGCAAGTCCGAAGAACAAATGCATGCTGATTTGCCTTTTTGATAGCCAGGGAATTGTCCACAAGAGTTTTTTACTTCCAGGTCAATGCGCCTTATCACACAGCCATTTTAATAAACAAGTTTTTATCCATTAAAAACATTAATGTGTCTCCTCAGCTTCCTTATTCACCTCACTTGAGTTCTTGTGACTTTTTTTCTCTTCCTGAGATTGAAGAATCACCTCAAGGGATGTCATTTTTTGGACCATAGAAAACATTCAAACGGCTGTAACTGACCAACTAAAGGCTATTCCAGTATATGAGTTCCAGCAGTTTCCATATTCCTTTTGCTATGAGGAATAGAAGAACCGTCTCCAGCGCTGTGTTGCTTCGCAAGGAAGTTATTTTGAAGGAGACAATACTGAATTGTAATTTTATTCGAATTAAAAAAAATAAAAAACCAGTCTCGTTACTTAATTTACACACATATACGTAAAAATTGTTTCAGTATGTTATCCCCCAAATCTGCTGATTTCTTCAGTTTGTATCCTTTCGATTCGCTTTCCAAATAAGCGGTCAACTTACCAAATTTGAAAATATTTCTATTTTCGAGAATTTTTTTATACAAGAACCGTCCAATTTCAAAGAAGGAGAAATATCTTCAATTAACATCTTCAAGGACTTCAGCATCAATATAAATATAAATGTTAATATAAATAAATAATTGATTTTTTTTTATTTCTATTTATAATTATTTCTATTTATAATAATCGGCAGTCATATGAATGTCCCATCTACCTTGGTACCTTTTCTCCATTGTTTTTTATCTTGATGGAAGCGTTCTTCAATTGTTCTTCGCTAAAATCTCTTAAGGTATGTTGAAAGTGATCTGGATCTATATGATTATGGAGGTAGTGCACTTTTATGCTCATATTACAGCCTAACTTTTTGAAGTTAAGAAACATTTCCTCGACTAACTCTATATAGTTATCAACCTTGTAGTTTCCAAGGAAGTTTTGTGCAACCGCTGCAAAAGATAGATTTTGCCCGTAATTCTATTTTAGTCATAGAAGTATTTGAAACGTATTTGAGGCCCATCAAAAATACCTGCTTTTAATTTCTCAGTACTCAATCCAGGAAATTTCTGAGAAATGAACTTAAAACATTGACCATTTCTTCCAGAGCTTTAACAAATTGTTTCATGAGCCCTAACATTATATGCAAAGGCCATCTTCAAATCGATACAAATCGCCCAATTATGTGCAAAATATTTTATTTTCTGTAAAATAACTGAAATTTTCTCATATTCTTCTTTTATAGATGTAGAGTGGGCAAGTGGAATAGAGCCATGCTTATTGCCATTATGTAAAAGGACTGATTTGAGACTTATTTTACTACTGTCAATAAAGACGCCAATCACTTGCATGATAAGTCTTCAAGCCCATGGAAGTCACACCGGTTGTTCACACTCATTACAATATACCAAATCTTCATCAGAGGGAAAAAAAATTGCAATAAGTTTCGTTCTCTCGTGCGATATGAAGGAATTCGTACACCAGAGGGAAGACATTTTTTTTTCTTTTAATCTTGATGCCAGCAACTCAGCACGCTCTTTTGAAAGATCTAAGTCTCTGATGAGATCATTAAGCTCACTTTGTGAAAATGTTCTAGGATTTGATGTTTCTCCACAATATTCAAAATCATCATTTTCAGAAACTTCAATTTGATCCTCCTCAGATTCTTGTACTGCCTGATGAAAAACTGGTAATAGAACAGTGTCCTGAGAGAGTATGGGAGGAATGGAGGAATAGCTTACTGGTGTTAATAAATTTAAGAGGTTATGCAATTTCACAGTTGCAAAACGAGAACGCAATTGAAAACATATTTTTTATGTAGGATGTAACACCCCTACAAATTTACCGACCTGTTAACTGATGTTTTTCACAGTCGTGTTACAAATAGACATTTTGAAAATTCATGGCCACCAAGAACGCCTGATCTGAACCCAGCGGATTTTGGAATTGGGGGTTATTTTATAATATATGTGTTTAGAATACGACCAACAAGGCTGGAAGAATAATTATAAGCCAGTATTAGGAAGCAAGTTGCTGCTATTCAACCAGAAATGTCGTATTATGCTGACTTTTTAGGTTTTAATTTAGTTTTAATTCACTTTAGTGAAATAAAAGTTACTTTAATCCACTAGTGAACAAAAGTTTTTTTACGCAGTTTGTGAAAGTAAATAAAGCTACTTAATGAAACGATTGTGGACAAACAAATTTATTCAGTGCTTCAAACCAAATGCAAATTAAAAACGTCTGGAATAAATTTATCCAGTCGTCATAAAAATTCTTAAAACTTTACCACCTATTTTACAAAGTGTAAAACTTCAGCAACACTTAAAACTCGCATCATATGCGAAGATATGTTCATATTTTCCGTTTAATACTTTTATATCGGCAGTAAAAACCACAAGCGGACTACATCTGCTCGATATGGTTCCAGCCTATCGCAGTTTTATTACCGAAATAACTGGCATAAATTTAATTTTTTATTCCCTCCGATGTTCTAAAGACGCCAATAAACTTATTAAAATGTGTTCGTCTCGAAAAAGCTATTTGGCAAATTTGTTTCCCAAATGGAGATGTAATATTTACAATTCATGATTCTTTTATACGTTTTTACGAAGATTAAGATCGTAATCAGTATTTCGTTATTATTTTCAGAGCAATTTCATTATTCCAAAGTAGTCGGTTGTTGCTGACTGTAAATAAAACCTAAATAATATACTTAAATCACGAAGGCTTAAGCATCTGTTTTAGTGTTTTTGTTGCCCCGTCACAACATTACACAGCATAATACGACATTTCTGGTTGAATAGCAGCAACTTGCTTCCTAATACTGGCTTATAATTATTCTTCCAGCCTTGTTGGTCGTATTCTAAACACATACATTATAAAATAACCCCCCAATTCCAAAATCCACTGGGTTCAGATCAGGTGTTCTTAGTGGCCATGAATTTTCAAAATGTCTATTTGTAACACGACTGTGAAAAACATCAGTTAACAGGTCGGTAAATTTGTAGGGGGTGTTACATCCTACATAAAAAAATATGTTTTCAATTGCGTTCTCGTTTTGCAACTGTGAAATTGCATAACCTCTTAAATTTATTAACACCAGTAAGCTATTCCTCCCTATTCCTCATTCAGACACTGTTCTACTACCAGTTTTTCATCAGGCAGTACAGGAATCTGAGGAGGATCAAATGGAAGTTTCTGAAAATGATGATTTTGAATACTGTCGAGAAACATCAAATCCTAGAACATTTTCACAAAGTGAGCTTAATGATCTCATCAGAGACTTAGATCTTTCAAATGAGCGTGCTGAGTTGCTAGCATCAAGATTAAAAGAAACAAAATGTCTTTCCTCTGGTGTACGAATTACTTCATATCGCACTAGAGAATGAAACTTATGCAAACATGCAATATTTTTCCTCTGATGAAGATTTGGTATATTGTAATGATGTGAACGGCTTGCTGACTTCCATGGGCTTGAAGACTTATCATGCAAGTGATTGGCGTCTCTTTATTGACAGTAGTAAAAGAAGTCTCAAATCAGTCCTTTTACATAATGGCAATAAGCATGCTTCTATTCCACTTGCCCACTCTACATCTATGAAAGAAGAATATAAGGTAATTTCAGTTATTTTACAGAAAATAAAATATTTTGAACATAATTGGGCGATTTGTATCGATTTGAAGATGGCCTTTGCATATAATGTTAGGGCTCATGAAACAATTTGTTAAAGCTCTGGACAGAAATGGTCAATATTTTAAGTTCATTTCTCAGAAATTTCCTGTATTGAGTACTGAGAAATTAAAAGCAGGTATTTTTGATGGGCCTCAAATACGTTTCAAATACTTCTATGACTAAAATATAATTACGGGCAAAATCTATCTTTTGCAGCGGTTGCACAAAACTTCCTTGGAAACTACAAGGTTGATAACTATATAGAGTTAGTCGAGGAAATGTTTCTTAACTTCAAAAAGTTAGGCTGTAATATGAGCATAAAAGTGCACTACCTCCATAATCATATAGATCCAGATCACTTTCAACATAACTTAAGAGATTTTAGCGAAGAACAATTGAAGAACGCTTCCATCAAGATAAAAAACAATGGAGAAAAGGTACCAAGGTAGATGGGACATTCATATGATGGCCGATTATTGCTGGGGACATATGCGTGATTGCCCAAAACAATATCACTCAAGAAAATCACTCAAAAGATAATTTCTTGATGTATAATCCCAAAATAAATTGATATTTTTATAAAAATAATCTTATAAACTAGAGCTGATATAAAAGTTTTTTGTATCAGCTCACAAGACATACTTAAGATAAGGTCTAAAATCTTAGGCACCAAAATGTGTGTAGACCAGTGTATAATCTTAATATTAACTGGTTAATTAAATTTGATATAAATATTGTTGGACGTCATAAAATTAGCGGTTCTAAACTGCCAATGTGCGTACGTAACTGAAGAGACTCGGAAAACTCGAAGAATGAGATAAGTAGGTATAAAATTAAGTTGCTATACATATTTCTCGGCGCTGGTGTATTTTAAAACGAAACTGGAGCAAACTATATAAATCTCGGCGAGTACAAGCCTAATTTACATAGAACAGACATTAAGGTCTTAATTGAAGTTCGCGTGAGCAGCTTTATTACGCTAAAAGATTTTTAAACTCTGGCAGTCAAATAAATTCGCTAACGAGGCAACTATATTGTCCCAAATAAATTCAGAGATCCTTGAGAGGGAAGATGGGGTACAGTGTTCGTAACTTTGTTGCCGTTCCAATAAAAGCGAAAGTAGAAGTGTGAGATAAAATAATTATTCACGACGTTAGTTTTATCGCGCAAATCCACTTCAGACCATTTGTATGGAACCTGAGTGGAAATGGAAATTTTGCGGTAGAAAAAAAAACTTCAGAAAAAAATTCCCTTAAGTTATTAGAAATAATGTATCGATATTTAATTTACTTGATAATAAAAACTTCAGAAGTTGATAGTTCTAAGAGTAATAACTCAAGATACGCAGAATCAATTCCACGAATTTTTTTTTGGACCTTACGCTATTAAAAATATTGTGCCTTGGGACACATGCTTCATTGTGAAGATAAATAACACAGGCCCACAAAAATAAAAGTCTTGTAGTTAAAAGTTGAGGTACCATACGGTATGTTTTTTGGTGTGCTGAAAACGAATCCGAGGTCAGAATTCACTAATCACCCTTAGAATTTGACATAACCTCAAAATCATATTTTACAAATACGTTAAAAAGAAAGGCCCACAACAAAAAAATAGCAGATTATTATAATCATCTGCTACTATACGAACCGACACACAGTGGGGCAAAATGCTAATCTAGGAGTGCAAAAGTCGAAAAACGAAATATAGATAGATCTTTGCTACTATTTTTAATGTCAATATAAATGCCCAAAGGAGCTGAAACCTACATTTTTACTTTTGAAATTGATTACTTTAAAGCAAGGCAAGCGATGGAAACTGTTAGGTTGAGCATACCGTTAAAATAGGGCATGATTTTTTCGCTTCCTATCTAACATTTAAAAGCTTCATATGAGATTCCGTTTGTGATAACTGTATCCACATAACATATAAAAATATAATATTCAAAAGATATATTTTTACGAAATTTTAAAATATTTATTTCCAAGAGGGTTTGTGTAAATTAATTGTCTATGTTTTTTTTAATGAAATACGAAATTCGCATGTATTCACGTTAATTCTTACACAAATATTAAGAATGAGGTGTATAGTTTTTGTTTTTATCAAATATGAGTGCAGCCAAATGCAACTGAAAAGTTCTTTAATTTTTTTTCTGGAACAGTTCGCTGCAGAGAATGATTGCTATAAACTAAGAATGGCGGCGAAAATTTGTTTCACAATTTATTATTCATATTGGATCCATTAATTTCCACAACCATATGTACTAAAAAAAGTTTAGGAAATAGAACATTATCGATTTTTGAAGAAATGAAAACTTTCAGTTTAGCAGCTCAGTTCAGAACACTCTATGTAAGATTCAGAAAATTAAAGTTGAAAATCAGCGACTTCAAATTGACATTTTTTTGGGAGCAAATCGCGTTTTTTCATATCTTTATACATATATATGTATATCATGTAATTTTAATTCTGTTTCTTTTGAACAGAATTGAATATAAAAATAATGTAAATAAACGTAAATATAAAAAAAATTAAAGGAGGTGCAAATTTTGTATAAATTATATTAACTCCCTTTTTTCCTAACTGAAACTATCTCAGTAATTTTAAACAACTTTAGTACCATTCTATATACGTATTTATTACATACAGTGAGGTCCATAAGTAACGGATAAATTCATTATCTACGTAATTTAGAATTTATGAGTAATATCCTGAAACACGTCAATTTTTAATTCTAGAATGACATTTTTTGAGCATAATTTTATACCTCCCCTCCAACTCCCTTGGAGTGACAGCTACCCCTTTAAAATTTTTAAATGGAACGAGGGTGCGTGTGATAGCTCATTTGAAAGCGTTTATTGGTCTGTTGAAGTAGACTTTCAATTTTAAGTAACCCCATAAAAAATAGTTAAGCGGGGTCAAATCGGGAGAACGAGCAGGCCACTCAATTTCACCGCGTCTACCGATCCATGTATTGGGAAAAACTTGATTCAGATAGACTCTTACTTCCAATGAAAAACGTGGTATAGCTCCGTCCTGCTGAAACCACATATTTCTATCAATTTCATTGGGGTTGTCATCATCTGGGAAAAGCATTCTTAACTCTGGAACTAAGAAATTTTGCAAGAAATCCAAGTAACGCGCGCCATTTAATGTGCCATCAAAGAAATATGGTCCGATAATTTGAGAATTTATAATTCCAGCCCAAACGTTCACCTTCTCAGGATATTGAGTATTGGCCCTCCATCATCCAATGTGGATTTTCTGTACTCTAGTATCTACAGTTCTGTTTGTTGACTGTTCCATTTAAGACGAATGTTGCTTCATCAGAAAAAAGAATGGTTTTTTTATAATTAAAGGATTATCTTGGCATCTATCTGTCATGATTTCGCAAAATTCCAATCGGCGATCATAATAATAATTTTGAAATTATCAAATATAATTTTCTTAATGAAAAATATACAAATTTCAAAAAACCTTATATTGCTGAATAGATAATTAAGAACCATTTCAAATGAGCTATCACACTCACCCTCGTTCCATTTAAAATTTTTAAAGGGGTAGCTGTCACTCCAAGGGGTTGGAGGGGGGAGGTATAAAATTCTGCTCAAAAAATGTTATTCTAGAATTAAAAATTGACGTGTTTCAGGATTTTACTCATAAATTGTAAATTACGTAGATAATGAATGTATCCGTTACTTATGGACCTCACTGTATAAAACTCATATAATACAAAATTATCTATCATTATGAACGGGCATAATTTTGCACCCCTAAATAGTCAGTTTGCCCCACTGTGCGCCACTGGTATCCCTTTGTTGAATAAGACAATGTAGCAATTTTGCACGCCTATTTACTCATATATATATAAAAAATGATAACGTCTATTAGCTTTTCATGGGTATGTTCTTTTTAGCATTTTATTCTCAATTTTTTTTGCCTTAATTACAGCTGCGCTTACTCAACATCGTTACAACAATTATTCAGTCATAATACCATTCGTGGTTATCTGGACACATTTATCTCCTTGATACGATAATTGATTAAGAAAGTAATTGCACATTAACTGCCATATGACAGTCAATACCGACTTGAGACATGGCAATGAGTGGACAAATGCAAGTCGTTTCACTTTCTGTATTAATATGTTTCCTTTACAGTATTGCTCGTTAATCTATTGTCACTTTCATTACAACACATTTCAGATATTATCTGTCCATTATAATCACCATTATAACATTACTGTCACTGTTTAGGATACTGTCTGCTTTTTTGCTCTCAGTTAAGTGTTTTAAGTATTTACAATATATTTGCAACATAAGCCTAAGTGATGTATTTACAAAAATATATATTTCAATTATTTTCTGAAACAACGAGAATTTAAATTGAAGTGAAAAAAAATGTTAATGATTTTTCTTTAGCAGTTAAAACGAGGGCACTTTAAGATTTTGACTTTATTAATAATAACAAAACTCTTAAAAAAATACATATTTATACTACATTCTAATATAATTGTAATTAGAAGAACAAACAGAATTTATTAAGTAAAAAAACATTATTTCATTTAAAAGAAAAATCTATATTAATTACGTCAATCTATCTATATCTATCTATATATACAGGGTGACCCATTTAGAATGGAAACAGTGGTGTAAAAAAAGTTGTTCATTATCCGATTTGAATGGAACTTTTTTTTAAAAGTAGAGAATCATAAAACTCTACTTGGGTGCAAAATATCAAGACGACATTTTAATTTTCAAAGCCTACTACGATTTATTTCTAGCTAAAAAATTGCAAAGTATATTTTGCGATTTTTTTATTCAAAATCTGATTACACCAATGGATTCAGCAGCCCCTCAAATGGGTTTGTACATTTTTTTTTTAAAAAGTTTGTTTTTTATACACATCCAAATAATATTGTACAGTTCATAATAACAATTTTTTTATTGAGTATGGTGCTGTATTAAAATTTGTTTAAAAAGACAGTCAGCAAAGGAGACGTGGTAATGAAGAGACTATTTTAAATTTTTCATACAGGTGGGAGTTATTTCATCCCATAACTCTCGGTTTTTGGGCTGCAGAAAATTAGAAGGATATTTATTTCCAAATGGCAATATTATGAGAATGAGGGGTTGGGTGCGGGTTACTAAAGGATAATCATTGGCCCGTTCTTTTTTTGAAGGAAATATGAACAGTGAACAGTTCCTAAATTTCTTGCAGGACGAATTTTCCTATGCAATAGATGATTTCCCACTACAAGAAGAGTAAATTTACATTTTCAGTTAGATAGAAATTCAGTACACAGTACAAGACAAGACAGAAAATTAACGATTATTTTTCCTTTCATTGGATAGATCGAAACAGCCCATTAATTGGATGGCCGCCCCGATCTCGGACCTAACCCCCTTGATTTTTTGTTATGAGGTTTTATTGAGGCTAAGGTTTATGAGACACGGTCCGATAACCAGGAAGATTTATGAACCAGAATATGGGAAGCAGGTGCGGAGATTAGAGCGCGAAAAGTTACGAAAAGTTGTAAAGAATATACAAAAACGATACGAAAAGTGTATCGAATTAAATGGGAGTCTAGTGGAAAGTATAATAATTTAAGTTGAAAATTGTTATGAGTTGCAACTTTACAGGTACCTTTTTTTACAAAGTGTAATCACTCAATTAATTTATGTATCTCTCAGTTGTTATTTGTCACTCTAAAAGTGTTATTTGTTTTGTATTTACTATTACTGTCACTATGGTTATTATGGTTACTGTTAATTATAACAATTCATATTTTGTACTTTTATTTATTTTTCTATGAGTTCTTTTCAAGGCGATACTGATTTTGTCACAACTTTTTTAAAACGTTTTTCACAAAAATTGTTACAAACCCATTTGAGGGGCTGCTGAATCCACTGGTGTAATCAGATTTTGAATAAAAAAATAATTAGAGCGCTGTTATCGTTATATTTCTCAAAACAGTTGAATATCTCCAAAAAATTTGGTGGGGTATTTAAAATTTATAAATATACAGGGTGTTCCGTTTAAAATGACGAAGTTGTGTAGCGGTTGCATGAAATGGAGCACCCTGTATGATTAGAATATTCTACAAACATGCACCACATCATTTTGGGCAACTTTTATTTGAAACATTTTTTTCTTAAACTTACAGCAATAACAGATTTATGGAAGTAGACTCCAGGTGGAACACCTTGTATTTCGGGTCCTGTTATAAGTTCGATATCTTCCTGTAAAACGGAGATCCCTTCGAACAGAACGCGTAAACGACACGACATCCTCTAAATTTGGCGGAGACCGAAGAAAAAAGACGATCCAAATTAAACCAATAACAGCACGAGAGCGAAATCGAGAATTCTACGGGAAAAAAATGACAACCCCGGGCGAAACCGGCGTCACGCAAGTCCTTTGTTCGCGTCGCGGAATGCGGCTTGAAAATTTGAGGAGGTAATTGGACGGGTCGCCACCGTACCGGTAGCGGCGCTCGAATCATTAAACGCGCTTCGCTAAAAACCAGCCGCTCAAGTTCTTGCGCCGTTGCTCGTATTAAAATTCGAACAAGCCTAACAAACAAAAAATAATATAAAATATGAGTTTGGGGAACAACGGGCTCATCCGTTACCTTTGAGAAAGAAGGCCTGGGTGCTCTGTCGAAATATTCTGTGACGTAAGCATTGACAGGTGCAGCGGAACGCGGAACAAAGCTGAAGGGGACAGTCCATTATATGTCTGTAGGCGGTCTAAAACAGAATGATTTAGTGTTTGTCAGTGTTCTTTTTTTTTTTAGTATTTGCACCGTGTTAGTCAATATAACTAACTTAAAAATTCCGTATGTGTGTTCTGTTCCTAGTTGTTAAGGAAACTATCAAGGTGAACACAAAGTGCACGTTCCTAAATTTCCTAATGATGTAGATTTGTGTTGGAAATGGGTTGGTGCTAACCCTTACAGAAATTTTCAACAAATAAAATATTATAAGGTCTGTGAACTACTACATAATCCTGAAGAAAAATTAATTGTCTTCAATCGCTTGTATTTTCTTCAAAAAATTACTTTTTGATGCCTTTTCCACGTTGCTTCCTAATTATTCGAAATATTTATCCAAAAATGTTAAAAGTCGCCTAAATAGAGATGTAAAATTAGAACTTCTAAGCAAGGCAATTTCACGAAAGCAATTATAAACATAAAAAGTACATCGAATTATACGAAAAATTGATTTGTGTTATAACAGTTACGATGGTTTTTTGGTTTTTTTTGAATTTTCAAATTCTTCCTTACAATTAGTGCTGAAAAAATCTTGCCACAACTCACTTTCACCCTTTGACTTCCCAAGCACCCCTCCAAGCCACACCCACATCGACCCCCACACACCCCCTCTCGTTCGGCTCCTATAGAAAACTGCGTGTGATGTCTATTTGTCTCGGAATTCATGTCATGGCATTACTTGACGGCTCTCGAAGTTGGCGGAACATACTGCGGGCGGCCGATTGAGCGCCAAAAGTGATATCCCAACTCCAATCCACTTTTGTGAAAATATGCCGCCCTAAGGGGTTGCAAGGCAGGTCTTGATGTACGGGGTGAATCAGAAATCCTTCCTGAGGATGCTTGAACCCTTTTCGGCACATCTCGAATCGTTTGCCTCTTTCAAATTCTCTTTTGTGCCCCCATCCTCCTCTTTTTGCAAGATTGAATTGTAAAATAACAGATTCGACGAGCGAAACTAAGTTTTTAGCATTTTTTCAGTCCGCACCCCCCAAATTTGAATTTTGAGCCGATTTCGGGCTCATTATTTTGACCAAGTTTTGACCAGTTTTGACCAGTAAACAGTTTATTTTGAAAACCTTTTGTTTAAAAATGCGGAGAGAAACTAAGTTTTTGAGCATTTTTTCAGTCCGCATCTCCCAATTGGAATTTTGCGCCGATTTCGTGCTCATGTATTTCTTAGCATTCTTTATCCGATTGCGATGAAAAGTCTACACGCACTTTCTCCTCACAAACGAGTGTACAAAATGTCATTCAAGTAAGTAAAGTAGATCGCGCGATATCATCCCATGAATCCTTGACTTCTACGATATTGATGGATGACATTTTGTACACTCGTTTGTGAGCAAAGAAAGTGCGTGTAGACTTTTCATCGCAATCGGATAAAGAATGCTAAGAAATACATGAGCACGAAATCGGCGCAAAATTCCAATTGGGGAGATGCGGACTGAAAAAATGCTCAAAAAACATAGTTTCGCTCCGCATTTTTAAACAGAAGGTGGTCAAATTAAACTGGTCAAAACTGGTCATAGCTTGGTCAAAATAATGAGCCTAAAATGGACTCAAAATTCCAATTTGGGGGCGCTAACTTCACACACCTGCACTTTATACACAAAGTGTTAAGCAAATTACGCATAAATGGGGAAGCAGAGTTGTTTTCATGAAGTTTTCCATTTTTATCGTCGTTTAAAACTTTTTTCATTAATTATTCCAGCTTCTAATAATTTTTGTATGAAACACAAAGGTATCGTCTTTTACAAATTACATATAGATCATACATAAACAGTTGTCCACCTATTCAGGTTATTGATCCATTTTTTATTAATTCATTTCTGCAAATCGCCGGAGGGGAAAATGGAATTCACACGAGGTTTTTTAATCCTCTAAAATACACTCTCGAAAAAAATATGCACACTACGAAAAAAACCATGAAGCGCAAATTACACGTGAGGCGTAACACGCAGGCAGCAATTTCGAAAAGACGAGCTGAAAGCAATTAAACTGACAAGGAATTTAGGTGTGGCTGCCATCACGGAAAATACCGGCTCCGTACCGTAAACTTACCCTCTCAAATTGCGCTCGCATGTTTTAATGCTGCTACGCGCGTATCTGCTCCCCGACATTTAATTGCTTTATTACCGCCTATTTTGTACCTTTTTTGTACCACTACTGTGCATACGCAACACGCGTGCTTGCAAAATCACGCTAAGGTTTCCTATGCGAGTGGCAGCTGTCGCGTCAGGACCAAGAAATCTAGAACCAAGGAGACCGAACTGCGGCTTTTCGCTGTACAACGCGACGGGCTCGAATATGTCCGCCTCCAGAGGCGCTGTAAACAGTTGTGTACTCTGGTTGCTACGGTATATAAACAGATATCTATACGTATTCAGTGGCTCTGTACTAATCTGTGTGCATTAGAGGTTAGAGTCCGTGTGAATGTCGATGGTGCGAATACATTTGACAGGCGCTCGATATTTTTCGTTAATTTGTTGTTGTTGAATATTATATTGAATCTACACAAGTAATGTCTTTGCAATTACAAATTTTCGCAATGATTACTATGAAAATGTACTCAAAATATTTCATGTTACGTGCTTCAATGTTAAAAAATACAACAAAGGAAAATATTTCGTTCCATACATACATCAGTAATTTGAAATAATATCCGGTTATTCGGACCGCTTCTTAAATCACACAATGCAACACAGCACTTTTGAACCATATTTATTTTTGTATATATTTTTGTTAAAGCCAAACGGCATGTAAGCACCCGCTTTGACAGCTTAATGATAAACGTCATATAAAACCATAGCATGGTTTTCTATGATAAACATTCACATGTGGACCGCTGACCGCTGCTCATCACGTGACTCGAGTACATTACTGTTTACAGCGCCTCCTGGAGGCGGACAGATTTGATCCCTAGATACCGAACGAGTTCGGTCTCCTTAGTTCTAGTCTTCTTGGTCAGGACGAACGTTTCCAAATTTTGGCGCACTAACTTGGCGATTCTAACCTTTTTTTTAGCCCAGTGAAATTAAGGTGTTACACGGATTTTGTATTTCCATTTGGTAAAAGTTCAGTTTAGTGACTTTTGTCAAATGGCTTTAAAAAAATTGTTTTTTTGCTAAAAATTGATTTTTTTGGTTTAAAAAGCGATTCCAAGTCGAGGGTGCAAAGCTTTGGTTGCTTTTGGTGACGGCAAATGCGCATTGCGCACACTATTTTCACCGAAAATCCTGCCTATTTTCAATATATAACAACTCTAGGAGATAGAGCCTTTGGAAATTCATGTCATTAGTAGTCACGTGAGCGATTTGGCCTGTACATATGGTTGTAGAAGGGAAAATGATCGTTCCACATCTACTGACGTTAAAGATGCATATTCAAAATAGTCCACATGGACAGAGGACGCACACCATAGACGTTATTTTCACGAATTTCGAACAGTTGTTTGTATCATTAACAGTTTTTTTGTTGTCACTAACATCAGTACATTATTATTTTTTACATCTACAGGGGACAATGCACGTGTTATTACTATTTCTATACTTTTAGCCATTGGTTGCAAAACCCGGTTATTGGCTGTCAGTATCGAGGGCGAAATATCTGAAACACCTAAGATTCGTGTCAGAACATTAACGACCTTATTCCCGCAAAATCTGTTGTTTCGTCCACTGTCAGCCACATAATTTTTTTTGCGTATATCTTCTTTGATATTTATTTTTGACTGCGTCAGTATTCCAAAATATTCACACAAAATCAGGTAATACTAATATGTAAATAAATTTCACGAACTCACGAGTTAGCCACTCACGACAAATAATTTTTTGTTCAATGCGGCGGTCGACCCGTTTACAGCGACGGCAGGTAGAATACTACATCGACACCTGTCAACATCGGAATATCTCTTTGTTATATGGAGAACATTTGTGTAGAGGTCTCGTGTTCCCACACGGGAATTGGTAGACATGAGTAAAGTGTGCAGTCTAAGCACGGTCAGTGGCGTATGTATGCATGGGCAAGGAAATATGCGCAAAAAAATACGATTTAAATTTTAATTATCATAGTTGAATAGTGCCGGCTCTGCGTTACCGCATATTTTTCCGGACCCTAATAATGATAGTAACCTGAGTCTAACTCTACTGCGACTCACAGGAATCTTGTTTCTAGTCATAACAAGTAAAGATAAAAGAAGACCAGGTTGGTCCCTATTCTCACATATTTTCACGAATTAATGCTTACAGAATTTGCTTCAACCATACTCATTTAGAATACGAGGTGTGGCTATTAAATAAATATCTGAGAATGCTACTAGCGCGCTGCGAGCGTGTCGCGACAAGTTTGAACAGAACTATGTCCGGTGATACTTTCTCCACCCTGAGCTCGCTGGACAAGCCAGTTTGACTGTAGCAGTCGTTTGAATTAGTCTACGCTCCAGTGACGCGTCGAAAAAATGTTAAATGTTCAAATGGAGCAATCTCAAGTTTCTTGTTAAACTGGGGAAAACTTTTACAGAAACTTATGCAATGTTAAAAGAAGTGTACGGGAATGAATGTTTATCCCGCACACAAGTTTTTGAAGGGTTTAAACGGTTTAAAGAGGGACGTGAAACGACCGATGACGATCCGCGCCCCGACGTCTCTCAACGTCAAAAACAGAGGAAAACATTGAAAAAACTGGTAAATTAATCCGCGAAGATCGTCGTCTAAGCATCCGAGGGCTTTCTGAAATAACAGGAATCGACAAAGAATGTGTTGGCCAGATTTTACATGAATCGTTCAACATGCGCAAAGTTTGCGCAAAAATGGTGCCAAAACTCCTCACTCCCAAGCAAAAGGAATCAAGAATGAACATTTGCGCTGACATTCTAAACAACATTCTAAACAACATTGACACGGTGACACTGCAGGGGACAATATTTGAAAGTGTGGAAGCGGTTAAAGCAAAAGCGAGGGAGGTTCTTAACCAGCTGTCAGAAGCGGACTTCCAGCACTGCTTTCAACAATGGAAAAGTCGTATGGAGCGGTGTAGAGATCGCCAAAAATTTGCTACTGTAATTATTGGTAACGAATAAAAAGTGTTATGACTAGAGTTCGTGCGAGCGCGAGGTGTAACAGGACCGTAGTCAGTTTACGAATGAAAATGTTAATACGTTCACAGAAAATATGTTGCATCATAATACATTATTAAATAGTATCACTTATTACCAAGCGCGAGTGTCAGAAGGCCGACACTGTGCATGTTCTGCCCTTGACTCGTTGGCCTTCACAGCTCACAACTGACTTGCATTACGAAAACTGCGCTAGCAATTTTAGTTATTTACAGCACGCTGTAACAGACAGTCGCCGGTTTTGCATCGCGTTGATACGTTTCGTTTTTAAGTATTCGCCGTGTGTTGTATTCACCGTGTGTTTAAATTACTTTATAAATATTAATAATTAATAGTTGAGGGGTGAAGTGTATAAAGTGAAGTACCATGCCAAAGGTGAAAAGAAATAGACGGGAAGTATTTCAAATGTGGTTTGACAGTGATCCCGTGGGTTTTAGGAACATACGTATTCAAGGAAATGACCTTTTTTGTACTGTGTGTGAACGCATTATAAATTCTTCAGATAAAACTAAAGTAACAAGACGTCTGAAAAGCCATGCCTCGTCCAGCGCCGACGACTCCGTATTTTTCTATGAAGTTACAGAAGCCTTTGTTGCAAGCAATATTCCATTAAACAAACTAGAGAACCCCAAGTTACGTACGTTTTTAGAAAAATATATGGACCGAAAAATTCCTCATGAAAGTACGTTAAGACTTGTATATGTCGATCGGGTTTACAACAATGTAGAGATAGTAATAATACGCGAAGACATTGCGGACAAATTCGTGTATTTTATTATAGACGAAGCTACCGATGCTTGCGGGCGTTCAGTAGCTAATTTTTTAGTTGGTGCGTTAAAAAGTGACACTGCTAGTGACAGCCACCCCAACCTGCCATGGGAACCTTGTCTCAACACTGACTTGTTTGTCGGGTAAGTGTTGCCATTGTTACGTGTTATCTTAATTTATATACATAGGTATTTTATCCTTGACTTAAGCGTACTATTTTGTAAAAATAGTACTATATGTTGCTACATAATTTATGTAAACATATTAATACTTTCATTCGTTAACTGACTACGGCCCTGTTACACTCCGCGCTCGCACGAACTCTAGTTATGACAGCAGTTCGGTTATTTAATAACCACACCTCGTATACCTACTTAGGTGACCATTAAGGCACCGAGGCAATATTGCGACGTTATTCAGTAATTTTCTACCGCTTCAAAAATAATATCGGCCCTCAATTTCCTTTTTAAATGCACAGCGTCCAATAAAGGATGCATAGGTACTGCACTAAATAAGCATTATACAATTCGATGTTTAGCTAATTTTCCAACTACTAAGACAGCCCATCAAATAAAATTCCGAACCGATGGTGGCGCATTAAATACGTGAAATAAGACAGTTCCATAGGCCCCTCATTTGCCGGCGTCCTTCCTACGAGCGTACTGCACGATAACACGCTCGTATTTTTAGGGTATTTTTATACGCAGGCCGTATAATACCGCACTATAATATTCATAAATGTAACAGGTCGATTTTTTTTAACGGGCTAATCCCCTTAATGCGGCCGTATAACTCGGAACGGACTCGAATATGACTTAATAAACCCCCGATGTTATTTTTATGTCGCCCATCGACGTCCGATCACGGCATGCCACGGCTGTAACACGCGAGCATCAACTCGGGCCGCCGCCGCCTGCGCCTGTCAGCGTCCGCGGACCGGCTGGTATTACGTGGGGAACAGTGGCAGCTCGTGACTTTTTCTTTGATGAGGCAAACATACACCCTAGGAAATTGCACCTTTACATATTGGCGATGCATGTGTAGAAGAGAATAAGTTAAAAGACACCAGTAAGGACAGACAAAGACAGTTAGATGCCACATTGTTTCACGCTTGTGCACGTATGAGAAACGTATGAGACCTGCGCGTAATATAAAGTGGAGAGGGGTAGTTGACACGGCCTATCGCCGAATTTGAGTTGACCTCAGTACTTTTTTCGCAGCTATGGATGTGTACATCGACTTAGCTGTTTGAAACGAAATTCCTACGTAATTCTGATTTTACAATTATCCCATACACTTAAAAGAAGTGTACGAACATAATTGTATTTATTTTAAAATTTTTGTATTCCTTAACTAACCGGTCTGCAAGAAAATAAAATTTAAGTTCTATAAAAAAATAAAAAAATAAAAATATAAATCAACCCAGTTATAAGACGAAAGAAAGAAAAAATGTCCATTGAATAAGTGGTTCAAAAATATCGCCCCATTATGCTTCGCAAAAACCTAGTATAGTAAAACTCATTTCTTACGCGTTCTAACTAGTGTTGTAAATATTTGGATGATTTTAATATTCGGATAATATGTAATAGTTCTAAAAGAGTATTCGGATGAATTCACTAATACGTATTAATTTTCACACGTGCTTTGCTTTTCTTGGCTTACGGAATACGGATAGGACCTTCTATACGCAATGTCACGGCACACGGCACGGCATCGCCGTATCCGTAATCCGTATCACAATCCGTAATAATTCCGGATTCCGTATTCCCTCGGACCTCGTTCGTGTTCGTATCATCGTACTATTACGTATTATTACGTAATATGTTTACTTCGTCCGAGACTTCGTCGGATACGATATCCACCCTATCTTCCGGCAGTTGACAGCGTTCGTAATAATTTCGATTCCGTATTGCGGTTGGCAACTATTCGGATTAATACGTAATAGTTTGATATTCGGATTGAACGGAATTTTTAGTACGTATTCTTACAACACTAGTTCTAACACTTCAGGGGAAATATTATTTAGGACAATTTTGGCCCGTAAATCATTTAAATTTCGCGGTCTTTCATGTTCATGTCCGTAGACAGTTTATTTTATTTGTTAAATATTTGTTGGCATTTAAGGAACCGTTTAAAAAAATGGCCCAACGATGGAATCGCCTAAAATACCAACCCAAACATTTAACTTCTCGGGATACTGCGTACGCACAGGAATACTCAAGTGCTTATTTTCCGTAGACCAATAACGATATAATAATTCGATTCACACGTGCGCATTATAATTTATGGGCGGGGCGTCCCGCCTACATATTTTATTGTTACCCCTATCACGAAAGACAGAGAATAAGGCTCATAAAAGATTTAAAATGACATATCAGTCTGACAACTATGGATATAATATTTCTCTGTCAGTTCCCTTTACTTGAAGGGTTTATTCTTTTCTATCTTTTAATGCTCGGCTTTGAAATCTTGGACTTTCCAACCCGGTATTTTGTAAAGATTATTGTTTCCTAAATTTTTGTGATGATAATCATTGTTAGTAATATGCCGCATAGTTAGGAGAAGGACCTCTAATTGGTCAATAAAATATATTAAGTACATTTGTCTAACATAATGTACCTAATATGTTTTATTGATTCAACAAAACCATCGGGAAGGTGTTTCCGTCAAATTATTTTACAATTAAAAGATGCAGTGAATTAAAATACGTATTTTTGCCAGGACTGCGTCAATTTAGATTTTACGGGCTGAATTGATCACATTCATAACATTTTGTTTGCCTAAAAGATGTAATTTACAAACACAACTAATATGTTCCTGACTATTTTAATGTGTCAACTGAACGAGATAAAGTTTAAAGATTTTATCAAATCTAGACTTTGTCCAAACATCTTCTCCACCGCCTTTTTTTGGTTTGCCTCCGCTATGCACTTTTTTAAATGACCTTTAATGCCACTGAAGTTAAGAGTTATATATGTTATCAACGCAGGATCGCGAAGCGCGAAGCCCCTATTCCGTATAAATACATACATATGTGAAAACACTGGCATCGGAGGCTTGCCACCACGGCGATAGACTAGGCGCTGGGTCGTTAATGAGGGCTAATATGTTGCAAATAATAGTACAGGAACTCCTTTGACATATGTTTATTAATATTGTTATTTTTATATATTAATTTTTTACCCGATATATGAATTTAAAAATGAAAGGCAATTAAAGTATTATAGATATACTAAATATTAATTTTATTAAATAGAATTAAAGTATAGTAGGTTTATAAAAAAGACTTATTTGTAATTTTCACAGGGGGAGGCACTGCCTCCTCTCCTCCCCTGATGAGCCGCCACTGGTGGGGAAGCCGTAAAAATCGCGACACAGTCGGCCGGGATCGCCTGACGTTTATATTTGCACTAAATGTAATGGTACGGCGATCATTTACTTTATATCTACGTGACGGTTACACGGTAGGATATACGCGTGTTCTTTTTGCTCGCGATGAAGCAGCGTACAATGTATTGAGGAGTTGTTGACGTTGACCGCTCCGGATTAGTAACAAATTTTGTACGTAACCGATCCGTTATAGGCAGTTAGTGTTGCAATTTGTTTGCGTAGTTTATATTACTTAAGTATAGTCTCCTTCAAAATAACTTCCTTGGGAAGCCACACAGCGCTTGAGACGGTTCTTCCATTCCTCATAACAGTGCTGGAACTCATATACTGCAATAGCTTTCAGCTGGTCGATTACAGCCATTTGAATGTTTCCTGTGGTCCCAAAATAATGTCCCTTGAAGTGATTTTATAATCTCGGAAAGGAAAAAAAAGTTACAAGGACTCAAGTCACTTGAATGATGAGGAGGAGCCACAGGAATGTTTTTACTGGCTAAAAACTCGTTTACTGAAATAGCTTTGTGACAAGGCGCATTATCGTGATGCAATATCCAGTTGCTCTTGATGTTTGGTCTCATACGCATGACCCTTTTCGTTTTTTCAAGAACCTCTCTGTAAAAGGGTTGATTTACTGCTTGGCCTGGAGGCACAAACTCTTTGTGGACAATTCCCTGGCTATCAGGCTTTTTTGGGTAGTGAATAGCTTGAAGTGTGCCATTCCATGCTTTGATTCTTGGTTTCCGGGTCGTACTCAACGTACTCAAGTCTCATCACCAATAATGACACGTTCCATAAAATGGGGATCATTTTCAATCGATTCCAAAAAGTCAAGACGCCTTTCTCTCCTGATATCCTTTTGTTCCTGCGAAAGTTTTTTTGCAAGAAGACTAGAACTAAGGAGACCGAAATCGTTCGGTGTCATGGTCTCATATCTGTCCGCCTCCAGAAGGCGCTGTAAGCAGTGCTGTCCTCGACGTCACGTGATCTGCGAAAGTCACGTGATGAGCATCGGACCACATGTTACTGTTTATGAATGTAGGCTGTCAATGTGACTCGAGAACCCGCTTTGTAGTGACATAATTCAGTCAATTTTAAGCCGATTATTTTTTGAAATTTGCAAATATTATATCAAAATGTTATTAAGATATACTAAAACATACGTAAAAACCCAAAAACCGATTTCTCTGACCCGACTAAGTGCGTAACCCCTTTAAAGTGAATGAATTCGTCGACCATCAATTTAAAATAAAAAAAAAAACGAAAACAGTCAATTAGAACAAAAATACAGCAATAACAAATCCCTTCAATTATTTTCTGTACCCATACACAACCTTCCTGTTTTTCTTTTGAGTGTTTCTGCGTTAAATGTTAAAGTCCAATTGTAGGACAGCTATTATGAAAATAACAATGAAAGAGATTTGTAATGGGTAATTTATTCATTTTCTTATCAAATTTCTTTTTTAGAGAAAGTGCCTTCTATTATTAAATATGTGATGTTATAGTGAGAACACAAAAGTAAAACTGTTGTATTTCAAATTAATGAATAATATATGCAAAAAACGTTAGAAATAATCAATTGATTGCATTAAGAAATTTAGAAAATTTCACTGGTTATTAACAAATAAACCAATACCGTTTTACTTTAATCGAAGTAAAGTAAAGTAAAGTTTTATTTAGCTACATTTAGCTTTGTTTACTTCGTTCCACCTTATTTATTCCTATTTTTAAATATCACATTGTAACGGTTTACCTTTCTGCCTGAGCAAATATTTTTAATAATTTGTATTATTCCGCTGAGAGCAAAAAACTTAAAAACAACAAAGAAATAAGTACGTAAGTGAACGTTTTAGCGGAGTTAAACATCGAATGGGTTTGTAAAAGTCGATCCATCATAAAAGGTTGGTAAAAGGTGTTCGGCTGATTTTTTCCGCTGAATATTGTCAAGAGTTCTTAGGGTCAAACGTGATTCGTTACTTAATGGATTACGTGAGGATGTTAATAGAAAATTTATGCGCGCTGGCGGTCTTAAACGGCTGAACTAAACAGAACTGACTGATTTATTTCCACGTCGCACGCTTAATAGCCATCCTGAGATATGGAGAAGATCCATTTTACTAAAATTACGGGTTAACCAGCCACAATTTCATAGTTAAGAACAAGTATATACATACAGATACTCACAAAAGTATTCGGCCACCCTAGATATTGCTAATAAATTGACATACAAAAAAATAGTTATCACTGACTGGCAAACCAGAGAAATTAACGATAATGTTCAATTTATAGGCCACAAAAGTATTCGGCCACCAAAAGAAAAATAAAATAGGAAAGGTACAAACAATTTAAAACGGCACATCTAATATCTTGTCAGGTATCCTTTAGAATTCAGAATAGCTTTCAGCCTATTTGGCATTGAATGCACCAGTTTACTGGTCATTTCCGGGGTCACATTACTCCAATCTGTTGAGAGGTGATTTTTTAACTCTTCTTTATTGGTAATTCGTTTATTTTGCCGAGATCGTTTTAGATGTGACCATAAGTGCTCGATAGGGATAATACTGGGCGACTGCGGCGATGTTTTCAATTATCGGTACATGGTATAGCAGCCATTCCCGCGTTTCGTCGTCATTCGTCGCTAAAGATAACCTGATCCCAGAAAGTTTCAGACTCATTCACATACTGGTCAGCAAACGTGAGTCTTTTTTTGTCTGTTGACCTTATTAATCCAGGGTTTCCTTTGGGCAACTCGGCCGTGGTAGCGCTTTTTTTTTAGGTTCGACGCACTGTCTCAGTACTAATATTCTTTCCAGTACTCTCCTGAATCTCAGCACATGTTGTTCTGTATTGTTCTCTGGCACTAGTACTTGGATTTTCCTTTATTTGTTAGAGAATTTGCTTTTTCATCTCTTTGAGTTAATATTTTGGGTCGCCGTGATCGTGTTGTATTTACTACCGTTTTACCGATTTCATATTTTTTTTATTATATTCTGTACAGTACTTCGTGCTATGCCTGTGTCTCTGCTAATTTTACGCTGTGTAATATCTTTTTTTTTTTTTAAGGAGATAAGATACTGTCTCTCTGGTACGATGATTTCGCGTACTTTTGGCATTTTATTTGCGTGACAAGGGTACGCTGTCTAATAGAGGCGCGCAGTCTATACCAGTTAATATGTAACCTTTCACACACTAATACTATGGCCGAGAACCCTACTATATCTATTTGCATTACCTACTACAGTTTTGCATAAGGGCCATTCCGCGGTAATCGATACCAAGGAGCAAAAAAATAATTTGCGAATATATGTTAAAATAGAAAATTAACAGGTATTATATTCTCAATTTTCATAATTCATAAGAAATGCATCAATATTTTCGCCGATAAACATATGAGAAACCCAAGACATAGAAAAGAACAGAAGAAGCAAAAGGAAACTTGAAAAAACAATAACAATTATAGAACAGAAAATATATAAAATCTTATAATACTAGTTTTAATAGTCTATATTAATAAATAAAGCCTCAAAGTGTACATAAGCTTTTGTTTAATTTGCACTCGTAACACCCGTCACAAATCTTGTAACACCCGTCACAAGCTTTGTTTGCAAAAAAAAATGTAAAAACAATATATCCACAAATCTCTTTCAATTATCAGAAATGAAGAGTATTTATCTCTCTACTTAGCTATTCATTTTGTTACAAAAACTTCTAGTTTAGCTGAACTCTGATGTTTAGCCAACAAGGTAGCATATTTTGCAAAAGTACAAGTAACACCCGTCACAGGACTTAAACCTATTATTGCATCTAAACGCCTGAGTAATTCCTAGTACGTTTTTGTTTTAATTAAAATATCATTGAAATGAATTGAATTATACTTAAAACGCAGACAATTTTATTCTAATTTAGGAATTATAACAGTTAGAATGCGTATAAATGTAACACCCGTCACCGCGGAATGGCCCATAAGTAACTAGCCAAATACTTTTGTGTGTCCGTTTTCATATGTCAAACGCGTTGGTCGGCGAATGTTTTATTCTGCGTTTACGTTGTAATTATCCTTTAATCAAGGAGTAATGGAGGAACGTTTTTACGCATATTATGCAGTCTCACTTAATTGTGAATTTGTGTTTTGTACATTCGTTCTTAGAAATAGAAGGGTGGCCGAATACTTTTGTGAGTATCTGTAGTTAGTACAAAATAAAACCCATGCACGTCACTGATGACGCTATTAAATGCAGTGATAGCACCACTCAGTTGTATCGAAATAAAAACTACGAGTGTTGCTACTAAATAACCGAATTGATGCTGCTACCAGCGCGCTGCGAGCGTGTTGCGACAAGTTTGAACAGAACTGTGTCTGGTGATACTTTCCACCCTGAGCTCGCTGGACAATCCAGTGGGTCGCTCAATTTGACTGTAGCAATCGTTTGAAGTAGTCTACGCACCAGTGACGAGTCGAAAAACTGTTGAGTATTCAGATGGAGCAATGGGTTAATCTCAAGTTTTTCGTTAAACCGGGGAAAACGTTTACAGAAGCTTATGCAATGTTAAAACAAGTGACGCATATTTCGAAAAGCGTCCTCATTTGGTCTCCCACACAGTGCCTAAATCGGGACGCATTAATCGACTCAAAATGTGCGTGAAAAACGTACTTGAATGATCAACTCGAGGAGACGTATTAGAGACGCATTTCTTGCGAGATTTGCAGGAAATGCGCAAGTAAATCCGTCTCGATTTCATTCATTATTGTTAAGTGAATTCGACCGAAAAGAACTTATTCCACCTTCATTTTTCAGTGAAATGTCTGAGCAAAGCAGTATTCCAAATGAAATCTCTTGGGGCCTCAATGAAGAACTCGGGGAAGGTTATAATCTCGATATTCCTATTGGAAATCCCCAGCCTTCATTTTTTACTAAAAATATCGATCCAAAAGCAAAAATGGACTATATTGACAACGTGAATAAAATCAATGACCAGTTTGAACGCATAACTACTGTTCCGTCCATATCTTTTCTTTTTCCCTTTCATCTTTCCTTTTTATTTTTATTAGCATTAGTAGTACCTATAAATTGAATCGATCGCTCATTTGGCCATTCTTGCAACAATATATCACGCGGTATATGATCGGCAAAAAAAGGGAGATTTTTTGTTATACCTTTTTTGAGTACGAACGGAGTTCGTAGAAGCAAGGGCGTAGCCAGTAGTTATCTTTGGAGGGGGGGCTCAATGCAGTTCAAACAAATAACCTAAAAAAAAAGGTCACTACAGCCAAGGGCAACCGCATTCCCCCGAGTATTTCGGTTTTTACTTGACCCTTGGGGGGGGGGGCGATCGCTGCAGATGAAACAAATAAGCTAAAAAAAAAAAGTCACTACAGGCAACGGCAACCGCATTCCCCCTTTCCCTCATATATACGCAAGAGACCATTTGACAATCGAGTCGTAAACCCGCATCGCTGAGATCTTTTAAAATAATACATTGCTTATACCGCAACCGCTTAACTTCGCTTGTTCCGCATTATATATTCCCCGAAACCGCTTAATTTCCGGACTGTAGTTTCTGACCAAGCAAACCCAGCCCTCCGGTACTGGAAAGAAGAGGCTTGGATCACACCAGGTGGACGAACAACAACCACTCCAGGCAGGTAACATAAATCACCTCTTTTCGTTTAAATAATTTTTTCCCGCTTAAAATATGTGTGTTTGGTAGTTATAAATTAATTATTAAACATAACAACTACAGTTCTTAAAAAGGACATAAATTAAGGTAATATGAACAACATTTCCGAGTTTGTCAGAAGTTTTAGAAAATCTGCAAACATCTGGAGGCAGAGTGCAATCTGGCCGACCAACTAATATTGAGATAAAAACCAGAAATCGATCACATACGTAACATAAACATTAGGTAATATTTAAACACCTACACATATCTTAAGTTGTTATTTTTTTCATTTCTAGTTCTATAATGTTTTGGTAATATTAGCCACAAATTTTATTTTATGTAGGTTTTCTACATAAAACTGCGGGTTACGTATTTCGTTAGACGAGAATTTTTTATTTTGTAATATCTTGTACGTATGTTTCTCTGTAATAAAATGTACAAAGTAGTCATAATTCCAAATTTTATTTATTCTCGGTTGGTTTCTGGTATTTTTTCCAATTAAATGACGCAAAAAAAGCAGGGACGAAATCGAGACAGATTTACTTGACATTTGCCTCAAATCTCGCAACAAATGCGTTTCTAATACGTCTCCTCGAATTGATGATTCAAATACGTTTTTACGCACATTTTAAGTCGATTAATGCGTCCCGAATTCGGCACTGTTGTGTGAGAGACCAAATGAGGACGCTTTTCGAAATACGCGCCCCGGACGGCCCTCAACGTCAAAAACGAACGAAAACATTGTTTATTAATCCGCGAAGATCATCGTCTAAGCATCCGAAGGCTCGCTGAAATAACAGGAATCGACAAAGAATGTGTTCGCCAGATTTTGCATGAATCGTCAACATGCGCAAAGTTTGTCAAAACTCCTCACTCCCGAGCAAAAGGAATCAAGAATGAACATTTCGGTTGGCATTCTAAACAACATTGACACTGATCTAGGCTTGTTAGACACGGTGACTACTTGCGAATAAGAGTGTGACAGTCTTTTAAAAAATTCCATACGTCCCTACCGGACACTGTATAATTAGATCCACCAAGAAATCTATGCTCTTTGTTGTTGCTAATTGTACGTGGAATTGTACAATTCCACGACTTTTCGTAGAGATACTGACAATTCGAAATTTGCTTTGTTACCATATGAACCTAAATTCACTCGCGGACTAGATAAAATTTTTAAAAACATTAATTTCAATTTGGTTTATAATTCTAAAAATAAACTACAGACGCTTTTGGGTAACCCCAAAGACAAAATCAACAATAACGAAAAGTCAGGAATATACGAAATAAGTTGTAAAGATTGTGATCAAAAGTATATTGGGCAAACAAAAAGATCTATTTTGACTAGATTTAAAGAACACATTGCTCATTTGAAGTATGGCAGAACAGAAAAATCTTGTGTTGCCCAACACGCTTTTGACAACAACTATAGGACAGACATAAACAATTTAAAATTAATTAGAAATGTAACAAACAATAGACAGTTGGATGCTTTTGAAAGTTTATAAATCATTAAGTGTAACAGTAGTATGAATAAGGACAATGGTCCGATACCCACCAGTCCACTTTTGCTCTGATAAACAAAGAGGTTACGGTTCAGTGAACCGTGGCAACAAATTTAGTATAAATAGTGCAAGTGTGTAGGCTAGAATTTAGTTTTAATCTTCTCCTGAGGTTGGCGAAACGCGCGTCGAGAAAGTATAGTAGTTCGGTGTTTCGTGGAAAACGTCCAGTTTTTTTTTATGGATATGGTAACAAGAAGAAATGTTTAATTAGAAGCGAAAAAGAAGAAAATAATGAAGGCAAAGAAGAAGAAGAGGAATTAGGACCGCATAAGGTAACAGTTTTTTTAATCTACTTCACGACTAGAAATTTTGTAGCAGTACCGACAACAATAGAATCTTCTACTTCGGCAATCGCGGATCGTTGCTGGCGACTCCCTTGAAGTCCGTCCTTTTTTACTCAGCGCCGTCAATAGAGAGGCGATCGCAAATCTTATCGGTAATGGCTCGAGGTCTTTGAGAATGGGGAGCTATTAGAGAATTGGCCATTATGTCGCCGCGGTGGCCGAGCTTTGCATTAATGAGACGTTGTTCCCATAGCCTCCTATCTCTGATCGGGATCTCATCAGCTGTCTCGTCGCGGGGGAATCGAATTAATCTCAGCAGATGCAAACACGCTACCTACACACGAATACACCGCCGACTCGCGAAAAAGTATCTCGCATACATTATCCCTCCGGGAATAGAGTATACCGGGTGTCTACGAATATACAGTGAGGGCGTAAAGTCGCGAATAAATTCGATACAATTTAAAGGATATTTTTTTAGAAAAACGCTCGGACACGGCAATTAAATTTTTCATTTGTCGATATTTTGACGTACTTCATTTGTTTTTTTTTATTGACAGCTTTCAAAGATATGACGTCATCGATATTTTTTAAATGACCACATATGGCTCGTGATACATCATTTGAAAGCTCTTATTTCATGCATTATGCTCCTAAATTTTGGCTCGATCCTATCAAGCCATTTTAAAATGGTGACCGTTAAAAAAGTTAAAATTCGACAAAAACGGAGGAAAGTTTATTTAAAAATTACTGGAACACGAGAGGTTCTACAGCTATTTGCTCATCTATTTGACATAACACACTCTAAATTCCAGAAATTGAAAATACTCAGAATTCCAGAAATTGAAAATAAATAGTAAAGATCCTCTTGAAAAGGACGATTAGTTTAAAAGTCTTACAAATATCAACTTTTTCGTTAATTAGTAGTGTTAATTTTAGAACCCAATACTACACAAACATGGATATTTTAGTAAATTTTACATCCTGAAAACATATATATGCTCAGTTACATCTTCAATCCATTTTTTTTGCACAAATATGTAAGCTACATATTTTTCCTGTGATTTTTTGGTAACAACTTGAAATGGCGTCATTAGCCCATCATAAATATACGAGGTGTGTAAATTAAGTAATGAGACTGGCAATGTAGCGCCCGATCTAGCAACACTGCGAAGACGGAACTTGGAAGAGCGGTAGGTTAACATGTAGCGCACCTTCAGTACAAATTTGAACTTGTTTTTAGAGTCATTTGTTTGTTATTTGTGACTGTTGTAAACCGGTTTTTCTAGTGCATTTTAAAAATGTGTGACATTAACTTTGAGCAACAGTGTGCTATCAGGTTTTGCTTCAGACTTGGATGCAGCGCAACGGATACTTTTGCAAAACTTCAACACGCCTACGGAGATAGTATTTTTCCAAGATCCCAGGTTTTTCGGTGGTTTAAGGCATTCTCAGAAGGAAGAGAGCCGACTGAAGATGAGCCACGCAGCGGAAGGCCTTAATCTTCAAGACCGAAATGTCAATAGAATACGGGATCTTGTGCGTTCAGATCGTCGGTTGACGACAAGAATGATCGGGAACATGAAGAACAACTGGATGTTGCATCACGACAATGCGCCTTGTCACACAACCATTTCAGTAAACGAGTTTTTAGCTATTAAAAATATTCATGTGGCTTCTCAGCCTCCTTATTCGCCTGACTTGAATCCTTGTGACTTTTTATCTTCCCAAGATTGAAAAATCGCCTCAAAGGACGTGATTTTGGGACCATAGAAAACATTCAAACGGCTGTAACCGACCAGCTGAAGGTTATTCCAGTATATGAGTTCCAGCACTGCTGTGAGGAATGGAAGAACCGTCTCTAGCGCTGTGTGGCTTCCCAAGGGAAGTTATTTTGAAGAAGGCAATACTGAATTGTAATTCTAATCGAATAATATTTTTAAAAAATCAATCTCATTACTTAATCTACACACCTCGTAGAACTGAGTACATTCAAAGACGTAATTTATTGATGCTGATTAATAATTGTAGGTAGTAATGTTAAACGGCAACAAGCATGGTGTATGGTGTCCTGGTATCTTGTAATAGTCCTTTAGTTTTAAAAGTTACTTGTTATTAAAATTTACCTGACGAAATTCTTTTAACATTTTAAAAAATATTTTCAGGTTTTGATAATGAAAGTCTATAGAAAATATAGATACACAGTTTATGAAAATCCTGTACATAAATCTTAAAATTAGAGATAAATCAAAGAAACGGAATATGTAAATTAAATTTACGTACCGAGTGGTGACACGGTTGAAAATTTGAATTATAATTTTTAATTTCTTCCTAAATAAGGCTTAGTCGCCGCACGAATGCTTGTACGACATTTTTTCAACTTCGCTCGCCGTCATCACACTTTTCCGTTTCGTGTCGTTTTAGTATGGATAATGAAAAGATTTAATACTGCATTGCGTCGTAAAAAACATTTTTATAAATAATTTTGTGCTTCATCTAAACCGTTAGTGAAGGATGTGAAAAATGTGAACACGACAAATCAGAAACACTGAAATATGGTCGTAAAACTGGCTTGTTCATAATAATAAAATATTTATTATGTAAAACTTAAACGACAAAAATTTAACAGTCAGTATATAACGATTTTTTGTGTTGAAACCTAATCTAACCTATAAACTTCACCATTATCATGTTTCTGATATATTTAAGGTTATTGATCTGATAAATATTTCGTTTTTGACTAAAGTCGTACTTTCAACTATTATACTCAATCCCGTAAAGCATTTACCAACCTACCTTTCGATGTCAAATTTGAGCTCTCCTGATTCATTTGGTTTTTAGAAACAATGAAACATCATCACTACAACAACAAAACCCTGGACACGTACTAGAAAATCTTTGTTAATATTTTTTATAAAGTGAGAAAATAGAAGATTTCAATAAAATTTATTTATAAAAGCAATTTAAAGCATTTGCTGAGTATATTCACCCCTTTGGTAGAAACAAATTTCGCATCTCTTTCTGATTATTCTGATTTGAGCTCTCCTGATTCATTTGGTTTTTTAGAAACAATGAAACATCATCACTACAACAACAAAACCCTGGACACGTACTAGAAAATCTTTGTTAATATTTTTTATAAAGTGAGAAAATAGAAGATTTCAATAAAATTTATTTATAAAAGCAATTTAAAGCATTTGCTGAGTATATTCACCCCTTTGGTAGAAACAAATTTCGCATCTCTTTCTGATTTAAATTGTGCAATTAAAACGTTTAAGACATAAAGATGATCATTAATTTCATTAATTCTATCTGTAATCCTAGCTTGGCGATGCACTAAACCCGAGAATATTTTGCACCCAAAACAGTCTAGAGGTCTAAGGATATGACCATTTTTTCAGTTTTTTTAAAAATCTTTGTCCTCATACACTCAAGAAATTGCCTCAAAAATGACTCCTTTATAATACTGTTTTGATTTCTGTTTGGACTCTCAAAGTTCGTATATTATTAAGAAATTCAAGGATTGAGGCAAATATTGGACTAGACTTTTTGGCTCAGTGCGTCCAAATACGTCGAAAATATGTCGTTAATGTCTGAATAAAATATAGGAAAACTTTAGATTGAGGATTTATGAGGTGATTCAACGACAAAATGTAGATTATGATAATTTAGTGCGTGTAAGACAAATTCATATAACACCATGATGATCAGTGAGTCAATATACGCTGGAAATTATATGTCTGGTAAAATTAGCAACATGTCATAAATGAGAGGGATCTAGGCCAAATTCTGACAACGCCATGATGTCAGCGGGTCAAAACTCATCGGAAATGATATGTCTAGTTAAAATTGTCAAAGTTTCTAAGTTCGGCAGTCAGGAAACATTTCAAAAAATTACCGTGGCAGTCAAGGGTTAAATATGCTTATCAACTTCTAGAAGTTCTTGGTGACCAACTGAGTGGTATAGGTAAAGAAGTACAGGTATTTTTTTTAAAAGAGTATTGCAAGGTATTTATCAACAGATACTTCAGTTAATTTGCAGCATAGTAGTAATAAATCCGAATTCCGGAAACAAGAAACGACATGTCTTCATATCTCCATAAACCACTTGACTTCGTTTTATATTTGAACGCGCGTTATAAAGCTTGTAAAACTTGTATAAAAACCTATCTTCATGAACATAGCCTCGTCCTGTTATGGTATCCATTAACAGCTCAACAATTTTACATTGTTTCTTTTGAACTCTCCTTTAAAATGATAGATGTAGCAGCAGCGTTAGCGGTACTGCTCCTATAAACACCGGTTTACGCCATTATTTAATCTGCATTCCTCTATAACCGTGCAAAATAGGCCTTCTATGATACATAATATGCCCTCTCTTTATTACCAGGTCATTATCTATTAGTTTATGTACATATATAGGGCGATCCAAGTATCGCTTGAATGTAAAGCAATCTTCGGCTACCTATAACGTCCTTATCTTATATGAATTTAATGTAAGACATCGGAGGAGATGCTGGAAGCGTAACTCCGTTTCTATGAAAAGGTTAAGTAGAAACGATGAAATATTTATGACCAAGTGTGGTCTCTTGTGGCATTTGTGGTTAATGTCCCGTGGAAATTACGTTACAATTTGTTGATAATTAGAGTTGGCCGAAATGTGTTGCGAGACATAGGCGTACACATCATAATATAATGCATGTAATAAAGTAACTAAACAAAAGATAACGCTTTTCTCAATGTTTCGAAATAATAACAAAAATTTCGTAGTATTTGGAAACTTACTGAGTTTGAAAGGCTTTAAGTATAATCTGTGAATTATTTCATAGTTAACAATATGCAATAGAGTAACAATTAACTTACAAGCTACATTTTCTTTACTGTTGTCGTCTTTGATACCTTTGTTAGGGGGATTCTTTTATAATTTTTGGCTTTTAATTAAGTCACTGTGATGGGTCAAAAAAGTTTTTTTCACTTTAGTTTATACCTTCGAAAACATATGTATCAAATTTTAAATCAAAATTCTGAAAATTGACTGAGTTACAGTCATTTTAGTGAGAACAAGTAGACTGACTTTCCTTGCTCGGCGCTTCGACTAGGCTGCCACGTCCCTCAAAAAGTCAATAAAAAAATATAAAACGTCAAGGACACCACTGGAGATATAGAGGAAGAACCATCATATGGCCCAGGACTCGATAGTTTGATATAAGTAAAAATATTTTAGAAAATACATGTTTTATAGTAAGAAAAATGGACTGAAAACTTTTTTGAAAACACGTTTTTCAAAACGATTTTTTTTCAAACTGGTAACATCGATAACTCGAGCAATTATCAACCGATTTTCAACTTTTTTTTTTGTTTTATTCATCTTTGCAATAGCTAAGGTTAAGCATAGCCGATTTTGAAAATTTTGATTTTTTACTATTTTTTAAGACTGGTTGAATGCAAAAAAGGGCAAAGAGTGAAAAATCCGTCGCCATTTTGTGAAAAATCAAGATAAAAAAATCGGGTACGTACAACGATAACTACATTCATACAGATTCTAATGCAATTTGATTGTTTTTTTTCAGATAACCCGTTTTCGAAAAATCGATGCGAGCGTGGAGGGAATTTTTTTTCAAGACTACAGCAAGGCTCATAACTTTGTAACTATTTAATATTTTTAATGAAAATGTAAACTAAACTGAATATAGACTTAATAAAATAAAAAAAAAACGATCCCCCCTATTCCTCAATTATCCCGGTGAAAAAAATTCCCGAAAATCGCTTACTTTTTCGGCCGTCACAGTGGCTATCCCTCTTAATGCACGATATTTAATATCACTAGTTACATGTTTCTTTGCAAGGGAACTTTCTAAAGTACTCGTGTCATTGGTAAAATCATAGAACTTTAAGTACCTACTTACTTCGGTAAATTGTCTAGAGAAATCTTAACTTCATTGTTATTAATATTTACAAGTATTGTTTCATGGATTTCTGTTCACTTTATAATTGAACTGGCACGACATATGTAAGCATACATTAATAATGAAAGTTAAATGTTCATGAAACGACCTACAAAGCTCCCAAGTTAGTTTCAACGGTTATAATTGTTTAAAAAATGTTTGACAACGATCCGAACTCCTTGACCATTCAAACGGAGCGCTGGTTGAGCTCCTTGAATCTCGTACTGCAACCGTTATGGCTGTAGGGCATGGAGTGCTTTATTTCATTCAAGCGTGCGTACAAAATAGTCCGGTAAATTGTGATGGTAGAATATTCTATGCCCAATGTAGAAGCCTTTACATACGCCTAATGCAACATATGTAAAATATTGCGTTCCGAAAATCTGAATGTAAATTCGAACTTAAAAAAATTGATCTGCAAACAAGATTAAGTTTAGTACAATGTTATGATAGATGTAGTAGAAATTACGCTGTTGGTTTACTAAGATTTAGTACCAGAATGTTTTTGAGAACAGGCCCCTGTAAAATTAAGGCATTGGCGATGTTCAAGTTGTAAAAGAGTTCTATAAAAATGTCATACTGTTCTAAATGTCATACTGTTATAATATTGTGACTAAATGTCAGACAGTTATAAAATATAAAGAAAATATTTAAATTTTTGTGGAAACTTCGGTGTACCCAAAGCAAATGTTGAATTTATGTTCATTAGGACGATGGTGTTTCCGTTGTACACGGGAAGGGAGGGGTAGTTGTTTTGTTATATCTTAATATGAATTAACCCCTTGGTTGCCACGGTAATTTCTTGATTTGTACCCTAACTGCCGAACTCGACATATTACTTCCGCCGTGTTGTGACTTGCTGAACATCATGGCGTTGTTAAAATTGGCCTAGTTCCTCCGAAATGCCAATTTTGGGAGGAAATTGACCCAAAAGATGGTTCGATTTATGACATTTTGCTACTTTTTTCCAGGCATATATATATATATATATATATATATATATATATATATTTCAACCTATTTTATCCCACTGATCATGATCATCGTACACCACTTAGAAACAAAAACAATTTTTTTCTTAACCTACATTAGTTTTTCTTTGGAAGTAACCAAGTTTTTAATTCTTTTTTGAAAATTCGCAAATTGACATGAATTTAATTTTTTTTTAAATCTTTTCTTAAAAAATCGATCTTAAATTGTTTATTGAAAATCTAATTATTTATCAGTCGCAAAAATCGTGTGAACTTCGATAGGTAACCTATATAAGAAGCTACAATTAAAATTTCAAGTCTGTCGGATAAAAACTGAGCTAGCTACGTTGTACGCCAATTTGAAAAACACTTGTTATTACTAATAACACATTAGTTATTCATATAAATAATACGGCTATTGTAACGTCCGATTAGCTTCCCTAAGATTGAATAACGCCATCTATATACATACAGGTATATATTTCGAGATTGTATATCATTTGTACCGACGAAAACTACCAGTAGAACTGTAATAATAGAGCAGAGTGGCTTTTTCGAACGTTCTGGACCGCTGTTCGGAAGACGTGTTCGGAAAATAAGCTGAAAAGTTTTCTAAAAGTTTGCCTCCTAAAAGATAGATGCAAAAGATAAATTCGAGTATTTCCCTATAGTCTGGTTGAGGTATGTGGACAATATCTTCGCGGTATTTGATACAAAAGCAATTATTTTAGATAATTTTGTTGCTAAATTAAATAACCGTTTTCCTACCATAAAATTTACATATGAAATTGAACACAATGAACAGCTACCATTTTTAGATGCATTAGTTATTAGAAATAGTGAAAACAAGTTAGAGTTTGATATATATAGGAAAGAAACCGCGACTCTTAGATATATTCCCAACGACTCACACTAGGATGGTGTGAATCGTTCAACATAAAATGGCAAGTATCAATTTTCTAATTCACCGTTTGTTAAATTTCCCCCTCAGTAAAGAGAGGTTTGAACATGAGGAAACAATTAATTAAGAATATAGCTAAGAATAACGGTTATTCAGTCCACTTAATAGATAAGTTAATAAGGAAGCATACATTTAACAGAACCATTGAGTAGACAGTTGGATGCTTTTGAAAGTTTAGAGATCATTAAATGTATACATACAATAGTATGAATAAGGACAATGGTCCGATACCCACCAGTCCACTGTTTGCTCTGATAAAAAAAGAGATGTTACGGTTCAGTGAACCGTGGCAACAAATTAAGTATAAATAGTGCAAGTGTGTAGGTTGTTGGCTTAACGCGCTTAACTTAGTTGGCGAAACGCGT
The DNA here is from genome assembly GCA_029963805.1 of Aromia moschata. Classification (NCBI taxonomy): domain Eukaryota; kingdom Metazoa; phylum Arthropoda; class Insecta; order Coleoptera; family Cerambycidae; genus Aromia; species Aromia moschata. The sequence continues at coordinate 414,615 of JAPWTK010000337.1, read as the reverse complement.
CGAGAAAAGTATTGTAATTCGGTGTTTCGTGGTAAACGTCCAATTTTTTGTTTCTACGCCAAAGGTTCCGGTACCCACTCCAGGATGTAATAATACAGCAGAGTGGCTTTTTTTAACGTTCTGGACCGCTGAGACGTGTTCAGAAAATAGGCTGATTTTGTTTTTAAAGCTTGCCCCACCCCCAAAAAAATACTTGTTGAATATCATTCTTAGACAGTTTATACATTAGGAGAAAACAATTTAAAAAATGGGTACATTTACTGGGTAGTAACACCGTTAAGAATCTAACTTTATGTTTTAGCGGTTTGTTTGTGGTAAAATTAGATTTGGAAGTAGTGATTCAACTGGCAGCGGTTTTTTTCCTGTTCGTCCCAATTTACCGGACTACCGGCGTGTCATTAGTAAGTCGATCAATTATTTGGCATTAAGAATAAAAGGAAAGAAGCAGAAAAGTAGCGTACCGATCGGCGGGTAGCGGCGAGCGCTCGGACGGACGTCGGATCGAAGGATGGGACCACCGGCGCGCAGATGCCGAGAGATAGCTGCTAATAACGCGTACAACTGCATGCTAAGTAGCAAACAGAGGACAATCAATCAGAGCTCGGTCCGCATCATTACCGTGTGTGTTGACGGACGTCGGGGCTTTTTCAGGGTAAGGTACTGTATTCGCTACTGGGATCTCATCATCCATCTCTCAGCCCGACGGAATCTCATCGCGAACCGCAGTTAATAAAATCTTCGATTGAGGAAGTCTTCAGTCAACGATAACATTCTTGTGCGCAAGGTGCCTGTGAAATACCTGTGACAGTGGCGGCCGATGGAATTTGAAATTTCTCGTAATTTCGCAACGGGAGCGTGGGGATTACATTTTAACCCTTTCGAGCTTTGTGGTACATGGAACGTACCACAATTTCAAAAATTCTTTCCTAGTTGCTTAGGGGTATGTCGTGCGTACCGCTGGTGCCAAACTTTTATTATTGGTGTGCCACCTAGCACTTAGTAGTAAAACTTACAATTGGCGACAACAGTGCTGATTTAAGCGGGTGTCTATTTACATGTGACTGTCACTTATGGTGACTAGATTGTGCAATGTTATATTATTAAAAATTCCCAAAAATATGGCGAGTAAGTACAATTTTTATGGTAAAATGATCATATTTGTAAGTGACAAGTGCACTGAAATTATTAGATATTTGATAGCATGTCGTTGAACAATGTTTATTTTGTGGTATATCAAATATACCACAAATCGTCAACGATGCGTTTTTTTCTTGTTTTACGATGTTTTATTATTTTTTTTTTCCTGTTTAGGAAGAAGTCGCGGGCGATATACCGATTTAGAAAATCTCGATGAATGGTGGCCACGAATTATCTGGCATTTTATCGATGTCGCAGTGGTCAATGCGTCAATTATTTATCAAGAGAGGTGTGGAGGTAGCACAGGATTGAGCTTGAAAGATTTTCGCTTAGCTGTGGTTGCGGGATTAATAGGTGCTGGTAAAAATATTAATGAAACGAGAACAACAAGGGCAAGTTTGGAACCGAAGAAACCGGTCAACAATTACAAGAGAATAATCCCAATTGAACAAAGGGTGGACCAGTAGTTGCACATGCCTGTTTATGGAACATATAGAAGATGCGGCTTGTGCAGCACAAGAAACCACCAGAGGAGGTCAAAATGGTCCTGCTCAACATGTGGAGTGGCTCTATGTCTTTCGGACACTAAGTCATGTTTTCAAAATTCTCATAAAACAAATTAATTTTTTGTTTTATTTATTGCTTAGTGGTATATCTGGCATACCACATTTTTTGAAAAAACTAATTTGAATAAAATTTTGAAAAATATATTTTCTTGTTAGTTAATTATCTATATGCAACAATGTCTAAAATCAGCATCTTAAATTGTTTTTTTCTACTTGCTGCCCACAAAGGGTTAAGGAGTGATTATTTGACCTAAATTGGAGGCTGTAATAGCGAAAAAAAGTTTAAACGTAACAAGCCAAAATTTTTTTAAAAGGAACCTCACTAGTCAAAAAACCGAAAAAATCAGAAAAAATGTTTTCAGCCTAAATAATTCTCCATTTAATGCTGAATCGACTGACATTGTAAGTATGTCTGGGTGTTTGAGAAATTAACGCCCTGAAAAATCAGAAGAAAATGGATGATCTCGGGAAAGCCGAGGCTACCAACCAAACGACACATATATTTTGAACACAGAAGTGACGTAAAATGAGTAATTTCTTCTTCTTCTTCGCTAAGGGCCACGGAGAAGAAATAAACTAACTAAAAACGCATTTGTCCGGGCCCGTGTATTCGTGTGGCGAAATCACGTTAGAAGGAAGTTGGACGTTTTTTGCCATTTTCTCAAAACAACGTTTTTGCGAACATTCGACCCTTTTTCTCAGAAACTACAAGAGCTATCGGACTGATTTATTTTTCCTTTAATAGCTTAGTAGTTTGCCGATAGTTTGGCATTTTTTAATAGCGAGATAATAGTTTGTAACTTTTGATTAAAAAAACACAAAGAGTTCACATTTAGGCCTTTGGACATACTCTGTAGAAATTCGTATTTATTACCATGAATATCAAAAAATGCTGATTTATAGAAAAGATGTAAACACACGAAACAAACAAAAAATTCATGTCTCTACCATCTATGATTGCTAAGAAAACGAAACGCAAATATTACCATTTTTACCGTATGACTAGTGAAGTCCCAAATAATTTCATTTCTGGCTGTCTAGAAAATCCTGAAAAGGGTTTGTTAAATGCATACATGCAAAATATTTTTGTTCTAGTGATTTTTTTCGAAATTTTGAAAATTAAAGGTGAATGTTTATATCGTAGTATGAAAAACAATGGTTTGTTGGTGATAGGATTTGTAAATATGGGCACCTTCGAAAAATCATCTAAAAACGTCATTTAAGTCAAAACACACAGACTATCGATAATCTTTGAAAACATAAACTTTACTGTGGTCTGTCGGATTGATATAAATTACACAGCCCCACAAAAAAAAATTGGAACTGCTATAGAGACACTGTATCCCTATGTCATTTTTGACTCTGAATCCGAATCCGAAATCAGAAAAAATCGTACACCCCCAAAATTAACCCCTAGCGCTAAAAAACACTCCCTAAACAGGGTAAAAATGACTTAGCGCTTCACGAATAGTCTTAAATCTCAATAATTATAATTAAATATAAACATTCAAGTATATAACGCAGAAATACAGAGTTAACACTACTTTCCAGTGAAAATCACCCCCGTGAGTGAGTGAAAACTACCCCTCATACAACAGGAAACTTAAAACAATGCAGTGATTGCCAAAAAGGCTTACGATGCCCAGTTTTGTTGGAAAAAGTGGATCCTCAAAATCTACCCTCACAGAGTGGCGGAAACCACCCCTAGAATTAAATTACAAGTAGAATCGGGGAAAAAATGTTGTCATCGTGATCTCAATTTTAATCGATGCTAAAAATGGCTAAACATATGCAGCACTGCAGTTTGGAGGTGAATACTTGCATAAAAAGTCATTCAGTAACATCCCCATGAGAGGGTGAAAATTACTCCTCACATAACAAGAAATTCAAAAATAGTTGCAGTAACTTTTAGAAAAGCTCAAAACATTTGCATTTTCTTATTTAAGAAGAATCTTTGACAACATAGTTGAAAAGTACCCATACTATGAAGTAGCAAAAATTTACCCGTAGTCTTAATTCAATTAGATCCACAGGCACGGCCACCAGTGCTATTATAGGTCCTATCATAACAAAAAAAACTTAACAACATAAGAGAAAAAAAAGGTAATAACAGAAACAATGAACGGCTCAATAAAGAGACCAACTTGACATATACTTAATTCCCAGACCTTCACCACTCGTATGCGGTTGTCAGTGTGCCACCTACCGGCTGGTCAAAAAACTATATAATCAGAAAATTTTATAGATATTTTTTTCTGAATTTTTAGAGGCCATATAAATAAGCAGTAGTATTTTCAGAGAATTCTTTTTAGGAGTCATCTAAGTAACTGTAATTTAAAATTAGGGGTGGTTTTCGCCACTCTATGGGGGTAGTTTTTGAGCATCGCATCGAGACTAATGCAGTTACATACTGTTTCTAAAAATAATTGAGCATCGTAAGATTTTTTTGCAATCACCGCAGTTTTTTTAAATTGTTTGTTGTGTGAGGGGTAGTTTTCACCCACTCATGGAGGTGATTTTCAATAGAAAGTAGTGTTAACTCTGTATTTCTGCATTATATACTTAAATGTTTATATTTAATTAGAATTATTGAGATTTAAGACTATTCGTGAAGCGTTAAGTTATTTTTTACCCTGGGAGTGTTTTTTAGCGCTAGGGGTTGATTTTGGGGGTGTACGATTTTTTTGACTTCGGATTCGGATTCAGCGTCGAAAATTACATAGGGATACGGTTGTCTCGATGGCAGTTCAAAAAAAAATTCAAAATTTTTTTTTGTGGGGCTGTGTTATCGGTATCAATATACCTCCATTAAATATGCCCACAAAATTCTAAATTCTGCAAAACTGAAACCCTTCAAAATGCATATCGGTCATGAGTTGAATGAATATGATCCAGATCACATAGTATATTTTTTGCGAATTATTAACAGAATTTGTCAGAGGACAGCCCAATTTTGTGAATCAAATGATATTTTCTGATGACGCAACATTTTAACTCAATGCTCAGACACGATTGTCGTTACTGGTCAACTGAAAACCCTCAGTGGACGAGAGAAATCCATACGCAGCATCCTCAAAGTAAACTTGTAGAATGGTATGGTTGGAAATAACATCATAGGACCAGTTTTCATAAGAGGAAATGGGAATGGTGATGGCTATTTAAATTTATTGAGGAACAACATGGTTCCAGCACTTGCTCGCTTCCAAATTCAAACAGGCCTAATCATCCATACGAGAATATCTGGTTCCAACAAGATGGAGCTCCGTCACATTTTGCAAGTCCAATGTCCGTGATTATTTGAATGAAACATTTTCTGCACCTATCATTTCCAGACCTATCGCCACTGGATTCCAAAATAAAAACAATCCAAATAAGCTATTTCAGTTGGAAAAACACATAAATGAAGAAATCAACCGTATTACCTCACAAATGATACAGAATTCGTCAGACATTTTATTGATATATTACATCACTGCCAAGTTCTAAACGGAGCACATTTTGAACATTTATTGTAGTCTCAATCTCTAAAGTTGTTTACAAAGATATCTTGATTTTACGTTATCAGTAGTTTTTTTAAGTTTTTTTCTGCTGCACTCTTTTCAATAAAAATTAACATGTTGGTACTTATGCAGCTAGTTTTTTTATTAAAAAAGTAAATTGAAAATCATTATGTAAGAAAATCATTATTTTCGACTAATCTATACCAGAATATAAAAAAAAATACATCTCTGATAAAAAGTTTATCAAACGTTCCAGATCTTTGTACTAACACTGATTATTCCTGAAAAAAACGGAGTAAATATTATGACTTCCAATGTATTAGTTCAGTAAATTATAAAATAAATTATCAAATTCATATCTAATCGATACTATTATGAAAATAATTTCCGAAATATTACCCACAGGCACCTAAACAGATGGCTTTTTTTATGAAAGTTAAACGCGCAAGAAGATACGCACGAGATAATGAAGTAGCTACAAGATTAAATTAATTGATACGCGCACAGTGTAATTAAGTGCAGTTGGTTACTCCTTAACTATAACAAATATTTCTGTTAGCAGGTGTTCTTCGTTGCGATTTTTTTTATTTGGCGCATTCCATCGGATATACGACTTTTTTCGTTTAGGAACAAAAGTTTGTACTGAAAATTAGCTGTACTAATTATATTAATTATGTTGGCTTACACGCTAGGCTTAAACACTGACAAATCGTCTTTGCAATTTAATTGTATACTTTTGTGTCGGAATTTATTAAATTTTAGCATACAGCAAGTTGTGAAAATAACGAAAATGATAAAATTATTGCAAAAAAAACTAAAAAGAGTATTATAGTAGTAGAGTATATATTATATATTTTCTAATTCGGTTTTAATAGCAACACAAAATAATTTTCCAGTACCAAAAATTGCATGGAAATTTGAAAACTTCGTGGGCAAAAAAGCATCATTACTCGTTTTTGTATAAATCAGCATTCAAATTCACCAATTCTACTCCAAAAATATTGTACGTCAAGATCATTCTCAATGACTTTCTACTTTTTAAATCGAGATATATGAACATAGAGGGATTAAAACTGTTAAACAAATATTTAATGCACAATTTTTATAAAATCTGAAACTGATTATTTTCTGGTTGCTTCTCTGGATATCTTGCTTTGCATAATGTTAAATTATTGTAAATGTAAATAACGAAAAATTTTGCCACAGCTTCTTTTTATTATTTCATTATGGTCATTTTGATGTTAAGGCAAATGAGGGAGCGATGCCAAGGGCCAGGAGGCTTGCAGGAGATAATAACGGAGGCCTTGGAGCGGTGCAAGTTACAGGCAGTGGCGTAGAGCTAGAAAATCCAATATCGAAAACTAGTATCAGTTGACAGACGATGTGGTCAAACGTTTTTCCTATTTCAACTACCATATTTTACAAGAGAACGGTAAGAGGTATGTGAATAATACGTGTAATCATTTCTCTGATTTACTATGAAGTAACATGAACTGCATGCTATTATTTGCAATGAAAGTAAATATTTATACTATGATTTTTCTGGCGATGCTTTAAATCTAAGGAGTAGGGTATTCATATCTTTAAAAATAATCTTTTTCTGTATATTCTTTTCACATAACTCATCGACAGTCAAACTCATCATGAAGATGAGGTGGAAGGAGTCTATTAAATTTTATCTTATTTGCCTTAGAAGCTGTCTCGAGAAGAAAATTACTTATCAACATGAGTTCACTGGTAACAGGAGTAGCAAAGGAGGATTCTGGAGGGAATAATCCTTTGAGTCTAGGATGAGAAGTTCTTCAGGTCCACATACCAACAGAATAGGAGTTCCAGAGGCAGTGGATGGAACATTCTCTACAGGGACGTTTCCCAAAAATGTTACAGCCAGATTATATCGACAAGAGGAATTCACTGAAATGGCTTACTGATGACTTTATGTACGCTGAAACTGAAAAGTTCTTGACAGTTATCCAGGAGAGGGTTAAAAAAACGGAAAATTACTAGAAACATATCTTGATGATATGTTTCTAGTCTCTAGTATATGAATCTACTTTTAGAGTTTTAGTAGACATTATTTACAGAGAACGGAAACACTTACGACAAGATGTCGAACGCCATACTACCGTTAGACGTGAAGTGACGATTTGGGGAGCATACCTTTTAGTAGCAGGTCACCTTTAGTTCTCCTCAGGGCAATTTGAACGCAGCCAGTTACATAACCCGATGTTGTAGAACCTGCTATAGTGCCAGATTCATTGAACAAGATAACGCAGATTACAAGAGTTACGACACAGTCTTTGGAAGAAGATCATGTACATATGCTTCTATCGTTTGCAAGTTCCCCCCTATGTCTCATTGTTCGAATATGTCTGGGATATGATCGGTACCAAACTGGATCATTTACCCCATCCTTCAGATAATCTCAATGATATTTGGCTTCACATACAAGATGCTTGAAATGATACCCCAAGGCAACATTTCAAAACCATCATTTGATTCAGAGTGGTATCTTCGAAAAATTAGTGCATAATACCTAATTCTGTAAGTAGTTTTCTTCACATTTCATCATGCTGTCAGCTTCTTCAGCAGTTTTCCAAAGACTGTTGTTGTCGTCTTTTACTCCTCGTTATACCTTGTTTCGTTATGCTTCGCTGCTCATCCGCCGTGGTCGATTGACCATGACTTTCATCGGTCCCTAGTAAACCCATTCTCGATGTATTGCTAAGGTCCATCTTAGTACAGTATCCATCTTCCCTGTTGACGTTGTTACTCTTCATGATTTCCAGCGACTTTCTAATTATTCTGGGATAGTATAGTTGTGGTCCAGCCCTTTCACGTTTTCATAATCGATTCGATTAGTTCGCATTGGTATGAACCTGTTCCGCGACTGACTTAATTTGTCTCTATCTCCGAGTCTGGTATGTCGTTGATGTTCCTTAATCCGGCACTGAACGCTACTCCTTGTTTGTCCCATATAATTTTTGCCACAAGTACATTTCAACTGGTTTTGTGAGAAGTTTAGGGACTGGATCCTTGTTGGAGGGAATCATTTGTATTTTTCGTCGTTGTTCGATAACGTACACATACGTATGTTTTTCTTAGATAATTTTTTCTTAGTCTATATGTGACTTCTGCAACGTAAGGTAAGCAAGCATATGTCATTGGCTGAGATACCTCTCTTGTCTCCTGGTTGCGGCGACATGCCTTGTCTGTATCTCTTCCCCTGTATACATTTTTTGCCAGAGCTTCCTTGCTGTTATTCAGTTCTTTTGGTCTGATTTCATCGTCGCATATACTTTCAGTCCTATGTACTATCGTTTGAATCCTGTGTACTATCGTAATGATCTCTTGGATGCGGATGGTGGTGTGATGCTACATTTAGGTAACGATCCGTGTGGGTTTTCTTTCTGTATACTCCACGGGTCAGTTTGTTATTTGTTCACTTCACTAATACATCTAGGAACAGTAAAGCTCCATCTTGCCCAGTCTCCATTGTAAACTTAATATTAGAGTGCCGGGTTTTCAAATGATCAAAGAAAACAACTAAATATGATTATCCACGGGGCCATATGAAGAATGTATCATCCACGTATTGTGGCCAGCATTTTGGTTTCTTCTGAAATTGGCTAGTACAGGTGAAAGCGGTGATCCCATCTCAGTTCCATCCACTCCATTCCACAGAAAGTCAGGTACGTCTTCTCTTAATCCTTTACAAGTTCTTGATGGATTAAGTGAATCAGATCTAATACTATATAGGTACTGATATTGATGATTAAAAATGAGTATCACAACAGCTAAATGCATTCAACAGACTGGCTTTGAGTGTGATCATACTTACACAATGGCGGTCAACAAATTCGGCGAAAAATTTCCGTGTGGATGGTTGTTCTGTGGCCCTGACAGGAGACGCCGATGCCCCGGTAAGCCACTGCCGCGCAACAGATTGGATGTCGGCGTATCGCGTATCGGAGTGCGATCAGAAAATACTAAACACATAGCAGGTACGTACGCTGAGGCGCATGATGGACCGGTAATTAGACGGTGCGCCTGTCACGCGTCTCCGTCGTAATCACGGGCTCCCGCGGTTCACTTTCGCCCCACCCCGCCGCCGCCGCGTCCTAGTCCGCAGCACAAGGTCGATAATTAAATGGTAGCTCGGTGGTCGCGAATTACGGGCGCAGTTATTGTAGTCCAGTAGGCAGGGAGCTAAAATCATCAAAGAGTGTTCTTGAAACATATAGGGCTAGTTTTGACGGTTCCCTATGTATTTTTTGCGTAAAACACAACGCGCGGGGTCCGTAGAGCTGAAACCGTCCGCTAATTTTTTAACCCATTAACGCCCAAACGGACACAATTTTTCGTCCTTTTTGGAGCGTCAATCTCGAAGGAAATTAATGAATTCACTCAGTAAAAACCACTTATCCTAATGTTTTCGGATCTGATCTTTCGATTTCCGCGGTCAGAATTGTGATTAAATGCTCTAGAAAAAAATATGGCTGACTTTATGGAGAAAAGTACTGAAAATTTGGGGATTTTTTTTTATTTTTTTTTTAGTCCAAAAAGTACTCTAACCTACTCCGAATTGTGGAGGAAGGTGGAGGCAATAGTTGGAGTTCATGAATAGGATTTTTTTGCCGACCTCAACTGACTCTAATCTTTTCAAAATGGCGGACATTGCATAAAATCTCATGAAATATGAATTTTTCTCTAGCATTAACGAGAAAATAATGTTATTGTGAGTTTTTCTTGATCCACAGTCATTTTCCTCCATCAAAACAATACTACAGAATATATTTGACTAAATTTTCAATTTTCAATGATGGCGGATTCAAAATGGCGGCCGGATTTCTCAAGAAATGGCGCGTTTTCATTATAAAAAGTGAATAGAAGTTTGTAATTATACTTTTCCTATGCCATGTCATGGTTTAGTAACATTTTGAGTTATTCCTGGTGAAAAAAGTCTGAAATCCAAGATGGCGGATTCAATATATCCAAGATGTCTGCTATATTGAATCCGCCATTTTGGACTTCAGACTTTTTTCACCAGGAATAACTCAAAAATGTTACTAAAACATGAAATGACATAGGAAAAGTATAATTACAAACTCCTATTTACTTTTTATAATGAAAAACGCGTCTTTTTTTATAATGAAAAACGCGAAAAAAATATCTGTGGATCAAGAAAAACTCACAATAACATTATTTTCTCGTTAATACTAGAGAAAAATTCATATTTCATGAGATTTTATGCAATGTCCGCCATTTTGAAAAGATTAGAGTCAGTTGAGGTAGGAAAAAAATTCTATCATCAACTCCAACTCTCCAACTATTGCCTCCACCTCCCTCTACAATCCGGAGTAGGTTAGAGTACTTTTTTGGACTATAAATATATAAATATATATATATAAAAAAAAATTCCCAAATTTTCAGTACTTTTCTCCATAAAGTCAACCATATTTTTTTTTCTAGAGCATTTAATCACAATTCTGACCGGAAATCGAAAGATCACATCCGAAAACATTAGGATAAGTGGTTTTTATTGAGTGAATTCATTAATTTCCCTTCGAGATTGACGCTCCAAAAAGGACGAACAATTGAGTCCGTTTGGGCGTTAATGGGTTAAATTAACAATTTGTGAGAAAAAAACGTGTTTTTTTTTCACATTTTCTCTTATATCTCCGATCCTTGGCATATTTTATATAGCATAATATGCATTTAAGAAGTTGTAGCCTATTGAATTTCCAAAATTTTAAGCCCAACCCGAAGTCTCCAAGTGCTATTATTAACTTGCAAATGACTGCTGAAGTTGAAAAAGTGTTTTTTTCACTAGTTTTTTACTTCGAAAGTAAAACGGTTTTTTACTCGGTGGTGATGATTAATGATCGTCTATATCCTATTGGAGGACACAACAGAAGTGGTGATAATACATCAATGTGCTCAGCTTTTTTTATAGAACTACGTCCCCGTATTGAATTCTAAGATAAGTTCTCTGAGACCCAATAGGAAAGAATGGTGCAATGCAACCCTATCTATAGTACAAACCAGTAGTTACATCATAACTCCCGGAAGCTTTGCAATTGAAATCTTATTAAAACACCTCTGTTCCCTTTATCAATAATAACAGAGGTTATTTAAAGAGAATGTTAAGATTTTCAAACGTTCCAATTCTCAATCGCTCCGTCAGCAAAGACGATAATTAAATGGTAGCTCGGTAGTCGGGAATTATAGGTGTAGTTATTGCCCGTTTTGCGTGGAGGATCGCTCGAGCGGCTAATACGGGAGATTTACGCCGAAGAAGAGCTGTTAGAGCTAAATGGCACTTAATTGGGACCAGCAGGAAATTGCTCCAGATTCAGAAAACGAACGAATCTCGCACGTATTCTGCCGGGATACCACGTAATCAAAATGCCGTGAGTGAATTTTTTTTAAATTTATGAGCGGGTTGATTTATAACGACGATGCGCGCAGTCCAGGACTGGCCTGAGATAAAATGGAAAATAAATTTGAAGAGCACATTTAAGGGGTTACTCCCTGTGCCAGTTGAGTCACAAAAATAAAGGCGATTTTCACTATATTTTTTTAACTTAGATCAATTATATCTCAATCAGCAACATGACATCATTTAGTAAAAAGATTATGTAGTCCAGTCTGTGAGCCGGGAGACTAAGTTTGTTGCAGCTACTCGAATTCAAAATTTTTTTTTGCATCATGTTCTATGAACCTCTAAGGTCATTCGTGACTATCAACCAACTTGGCAAAAACCCTCAGACCACCCCTCTACTATAAAACACACCCCATTCTCACCCTCATTTTTAGAGTGGTATTTAATTTTTGAAAAAATGACGATTAAGCGTCGAAAGTGGGTTCTAGGAGGTTCTTTGGGTCGCTGATCATGAATCCGATGTTATTTTCCCGGAAAATTGGAAAACTGGGCCACGGCGGAGGAAAACTGGAAAACTGGGTAATTTTTGCGGAAATTTAATCATTGTTCATGCGATTTGCGTTTTTTACGTCATAAAGATATCCAGCAGCGTATAATGATAACGAATAACGAAAAATCATGTAAATTTTCTGGAAAACTATGAACATTTTCCGGAAAACCTGGACAGACAATTTTTCAATTTTATGAAAATGATTGTATGATAAGTCGCTATAGGGGTTTCTTGGGGCGCTGATCATGAATTCGATATCACTTTCCCGGAAAATTCATGCCACGGCCAACAACTCAAGTCAGCAACTCAACCAATTTAGATACAGCTTATTCAACAAAAAAAACATCAACGCAATTAAAATCGAATCGAAGAAGAAGGGTTCAGTCAGTCTTGGTACATTACCTCCAACTGTAAATGCATTTGGACAACATCTGAAACGGGTTTACTACCAAGTCCTGGATTTTTCCAAGGTGTATATCCAGCATTGAATCCCACATATTGGGGCTGGAAGATTGTTTCAAGCGAACTTGTTCCCGTGAGAATGACTGATTTACCAGCGCCAGAGAAAGTTTTGAAAATTGCAAAGCAAAATTGAATTCATTTTGCAAAGGGTCCATTTATTCCAATATTGAGTCAAGGGATTCTCTTGTCAATGACGAGAACAAAAGTATTATTAATGCTGTAGATGTAGATGACGACGAAGTCGCTACCAGAATTGAACCTACTAATCCAATACTTGAATATGATACAGAATATGAAAATGATTAAATTGTAAATAAATTCACTTATTTATAAGTCTATTTTAAACGAAATATATTTTAAACAAAACATTTTGCAATATGGTACCTTTAATTAAACCGTTACAATTTTTTATAAATAAAAGGAAATCTTAAACTTTTTTGAAATACCTTTATTTTATTATTAATTAAATGTTAATTTCAGCAATTTATGATATAACAATCTCAATCAGCGTCCCAAAAACCCCTATAGCGACTTATCACACAATCATTTCGCTGGATATCTAAAAAACGCAAATCGCGTGAACAATGATTAAATTTCCGCAAAAACGACCCAATTTTCCAGTTTTCCCGGCTGTGGTATGAATTTTCCGGGAAAATGACATCGGATTTATGATCAGCGACCAAAAAACCTCCTAGAACCCATTTTCGATGCTTAATTGTCATTTTTTTTAAATTAAATACCACTCTAAAAATGTGGGTGAGAATGGGATATGTTTTATAGTATAGGGGTGGTCTGAGAGGGTTTGCCAAGTTGGTTGATAGTCACGAATGATCTTAGAGGTTCATAGAACATGATGCAAAAAAATTTTTTTGAATTCGAGTAGCTACACCAAACTTATTTAGTTGGCCTAATTCCCCGGCCCACAGACTGGGATTACTGTTAATATAAAAAATGCAGTCTTTGAACTGCTTGTTGACTCGAATTATGTGGTTTTTCTTCTAACTCAAGCATAGTGCTTTTACATAGTGCAACCATTTCAAATTGGATATAGTATCCAATTTGAAATGGTTACTCAGTGCATTGAGAGTTTTTTTGTCTACCATGCATTTCCCTATTCGCGAAGCTGGTTTTCAATTTTACTAATTGTACCTTGCCGGTATATAACCGGGAAATTTTTCTTGAAATGGACGAGCAACTTCTTCCTGTGATTGTGTTCTATCTCCGTAACCATCAGTAGAATTGTTATTTGATGCACTTCTGTTAAATAAACCAGGGCTCTGAACTGCAGTTAGCTATTGTAGTTTTTATGTCTTCTTGTTAGTTGATACTGCCAAAAAACGTCACTTATTTTTTTTTGCTTGCCTTCTGATTATCAAGAACGAAACGGTATTGGTTTTTTATTCTAATGTACTTTTTTTGCGATAAAGTTTCAAACATTTTTTAATAGAGAACGAAAATACATCCCAAATAGGGTATCACAAATCCCTACTTCAGATTTAAAAATTTGGGTATTGCAACTGTCACTCGAAGGGGTTGAATTTAGGGATGGAATTTTTATGTTGCACAATATCATTTTAGAATCTAATTTTAATGTCTCGTGATTTTTTTATAAATATATCCAATAATTGAAATACTGGTTTTGTTTCATTTGGTTTAGTGTTGGGAATAATCGAATTATTTTCACTATCGAATTAGTAGTAATAATTCATATTTAAAAAATCGAATTAATAATTCGAATTATTTAGTAGAATTTAAATTATAGCGAGGGGCGATGGCTGCAGATAAAAGAAAAAGCAAAAAAAAGGTCACTACAGCCAACGACAACCGCATTCCCGAGTATTTCCGTTTTACTTGACCCTTTGGGGGGGGGGCGATCGGCTGCAGATTAAACAAAAAAGCTAAAAAAAAGGTCACCAGAGGCAACGGCAACCGCATTCCCCCGAGTATTTCCATTTTTACTTGACCCTTTGCCTACACTCGACCTCCATCGTAAATATTCGATAGGTATCGTCGTATACCAGTTCAATAATTCGTAATTCCGTTTCCCGTCGGAGTACTACTACTAAATAATAAATACTACTAATTTTTATTTCGATATATCGAATTAGATAATCGAATTAGTTAGTTTTAATTAACTATCGAATTAGTCGAATTATTTAATTCGAATTTTCGCAACACTAATTTGGTTATTCCACACAGTACGTATACCTGTGGACGACTGCGTAATACTTTTTTGAGCAATAATATCAGTTGTTAGTTTTTTTATACTTACAGAGAACATGTTAACAAAATCAAGGCCGGTCCTGCTTATAACGTTCAACCCGTCGTTGCTAGACTTAGAAAAAGTTTGTTGGCAACAGAAAAATATCGACACGCTCAGTAATTAGTTTAACGTGATCGGGATATGCATGTCTATGGGTTGGAATGGAACGCTTAGTAATTACTGTGGCAGGTAGTATTTTCAGAGACGACACATGGTGATTCAAAACCCCTCTGAAAGTCGCGTATAATTCAGTTCCGTAAAATTAATTGCCATCAATTTTTTTCTAGGTCTACAAGTTCCTTACTTATCTAACAACAAATTATGTGACAGACAATTCCCAATATCCTCGAAAGCCCTATAAAGTGAGACGTTTTATTTAATCGCAAAATAAAAAAGTAGGTTTGGCTTAATTTGTTGAAGTCCCTTACTTTATGATAAAATAAATACAGAGGGGTAATGCTTTAAACTTGTTTACAACGCCCTTAGAAGAAAGTATTTTTTAGAAGTTGTATTGCCTACAATTATATCAATTCTATTATTAACCCATTAACGCCGAAACGGACACAATTTTTCGTCCTTTTTTGGAGCGTCAATCTAGAAGAGAAATTAATGAATTCACTCAATAAAAACCACTTATCCTAATGTTTTCGGATGTGATCTTTCTTTTTCCGTCAGAATTGTGATTAAATGCTCTAGAAAAAATATGGCTGACTTTATGGAGAAAAGTACTGAAAAGTTTTTGTTTTTGAAAAGGGGATTTTTTGTATATATTTTTTTAGTCCAAAAGTACTCTAACCGACTTCGAATTGTGGAGGGGAGGTGGAGGCAATAGTTGGAGTTGATGATAGGATTTTTTTTGCCGACCTCAACTGACTCTAATCTTTTCAAAATGGCGGACATTGCATAAAATCTCATGAAATACGAATTTTTCTCTAGTATGAACGAGAAAATAATGTTATTGTGAGTTTTTCTTGATCCATAGTCATTTTCCTCAATCAAAACAATACTGCAGAATATATTTGATTAAATTTTCAATTTTCAATGATGGCGGATTCAACATGGCGGCCGGATTTCTCAAGAAATGGCGCGTTTTTTCATTATAAAACGTAAATGGGAGTTTGTAATTATCATTTTTCTATGTCATTTCATATTTTAGTACATTTT
The DNA here is from genome assembly GCA_029963805.1 of Aromia moschata. Classification (NCBI taxonomy): domain Eukaryota; kingdom Metazoa; phylum Arthropoda; class Insecta; order Coleoptera; family Cerambycidae; genus Aromia; species Aromia moschata. The sequence goes on along the minus strand of JAPWTK010000337.1, from coordinate 398,588 downwards.
GAGTTATTCCTGGTGAAAAGTACTTTTTCACATAAAAATTTGAAACTAATTTGTTCTGATGACTCGTGTTCTACTAGGGACGCAAATTTTCTGCGATGACTGCGATACATTTTTTTGTAAACCCTGTTCTAAGAAATACCATAACTAATTATCACCAAGATAGATAGAATAATTACATAAAAATTGGACTAAACAAATATAAACTAATTTTGAAAAAATATAAAAAAAATTAAAAAAAATTAAAAAAATAGAAAAAAATAAAAGAATGTAAAAAAAGACTTCCATCCTGTTCACCTCCACGTGGTGGAAGTTGGAAAACGTTCACAGATGATTCTACTGTACTGTAAGAACATTCTACTGTACGGTTAAGAAACAGAGCTAAACTACAATTGACTTCGGAAAAATTTCCGTAACATGAATTTTCAACACTTTTACTCAGATACAATGCATTTTTCGAGAGAAAGATGGAGAGGACATTTTCCATCAAATTTTTAATTTTCAATAATGATGTCCGCCATATTGAATCCGCCATCTTGGATTTTGGACTTTTTTCACCAGGAATAACTCAAAATGTTACCAAAACATGAAATGACATAGGAAAAGTATAATTACAAACTCTTATTTACTTTTTATAATGAAAAACGCGCCATTTCTTGAGAAATCCGGCCGTCATTTTGAATCCGCCATCATTGAAAATTGAAAATTTAGTCAAATATATTCTGCAGTATTATTTTGATTGAGGAAAATGACTGTGGATCAAGAAAAACTCACAATAACATTATTTTCTCGTTAATACTAGAGAAAAATTCATATTTCATGAGATTTTATGCAATGTCCGCCATTTTAAAAAAAGTTAGAGTCAGTTGAGGTCGGCAAAAAAATCCTATCATCAACTCCAACAATTGCCTCCACCTCCCTCCACAATCCGGAGTAGGTTAGAGTACTTTTTTGACTAAAAAAAAATATATAAAAAAACCCCAAATTTTCAGTACTTTTCTCCATAAAGTCAGCCATATTTTTTTTTTCAGAGCATTTAATCACAATTCTGACCCCGGAAATCGAAACATCATATCCGAAAACATTAGGATAAGTGGTTTTTATTGAGTGAAGTCATTAATTTTCCTTCGAGATTGACGCTCCAAAAAGGCGAAAAATTGTATCCGTTTGGGCGTTAATGGGTTAATCATTACCATTCCGTAATTGTTATTACGTGACCGCTCGTGTTGGGGTCACAGCGCTTATTTTAGATCACGTCTGCCTACTGGAGGCTAACAAAGCATGGCAAAAGCAAAAGCAACGTAAAAATCGGACCGTTTACCACGGAAGAGTGTTGCATTAATGACATGTTTATGGTTTATGCTCAAATGGCCATACCGGCAACACCGGCAGTGAACTGTGTCAGATATTTTGTTATGCTCCATTAGTGATCGTATCTCAGCAGTACAAAGGATCTTGCCCCGTAAAAATGGAAGTGGAATAAGAAAAGGCGATGCACTTCGATGAAGATAAGTATGTGCAATTACAGTTGTTGGAATGAATGATATTTTGTGGACGTTTATGAGATGCTGTAACTGGGTCAAACTGTATTGTTTAAAAAGGCATTTTGATGATTTTTTTTGGTGGGAATAGAAAAGGGAACAATACTACAGTGAATCCTGAAGCCTTAGCCTGAAGTTATTTTATATTTCTTACATACAGGGTTGGAACGCCCAAGATTTCAAAGCCAAGCATTGAAAGATAGAAAAGAATAAACTCCTCAAATAAAGGGAACTGACAAGAGAAATATTATATCCATAGTTGCCAGACTTATAAGTCGTTTTAAAACTTTTATGAGCGTTATTCTCTGTCTTTCGTGATATGGTAGCAATAAAATATCTATATAAATTATAATGCGCACGTGTGAATTGAATTATTATATCGTTATTGGTCTACGGAAAATAAGCACTTGAGTATTCCTGTGCGTACGCAGTATCCCGAGAAGTTAAATGTTTGGGTTGGTATTTTAGGCGATTCCATCGTTGGGCCATTTTTTTTATAAACGGTTCCTTAAATGCCAACAAATATTTAACAAATAAAAACAAACTGTTTACAGATATGAACATGAAAGACCACGAAATTTAAATGATTTACGGGCCATAATTGTACAAGTCGTAAATAATATTTCCCCTGAAGTGTTAGAACGCGTAAGAACTGAGTGTTACAATAGACTAGGTTTTTGCGAAGCACAAAGGGGCGATATTTTTGAACCACTTATTCAATAGGCATTTTTTCTTTCTTTCGTCTTATAACCGGGTTGATTTATATTTTTATTTTTTTATTTTTTATAGAACCAATTTTATTTTCTTGCAGACCGGTTAGTTAAGGAATACAAACATTTGAAAATAAATACAATTATGTTCGTACACTTCTTTTAAGTGTATGGGATAATTTAAGTCAGAATTACGTAAGAATTTCGTTTCATACAGCTCAGTCGATGTACACCCTCATAGCTGCGAAAAAGTACTGAGTCCAACTCACTCAAAATTCGGTAGGTGATGGGCGGTGTCTCTCCACTCCACTTTCCAGTTTCTGTTACGCGCAGGTCTCATTCGTTTCTAATACGTGCACAAGCGTGAAACAATGTGGCATCTAACTGTCTTTGTCTGTCCTTACTGGTGTCTTTTAACTTGTGCATTATTGTGCATATTAAAAGGTGCAATTTCCTAGGGTTTATATCGTAAGATAAAAAGTCCTCAAATTATGCCGTGGAATCAATCTTGCATATCTTGAATTATTACTCTTGAAACTTGGTAGAAGGGTTGAACTTGAATTAGAAATGGTAGAAGGATTAATAGCCAGGGAATTTATTCAACACGTGAAGTCTTCCAGGATTTTCAAGCAGAATTTCCACATATAATCATGGATTTCGACCACTTTTTGCCAATTTTTGACTAGATCGCTTTGTTTAGAGAATCACGATGTGTGAATAAAAAGGAAAGACCACACTGCACAAAAAGTGAGGCAAATTGTTACTACACCCACCTAACCTCCTATTGGGCGTTTAAACCGGCAAGTAAATGTGCCCTATGGAATCTGCAATACAATACTGAAATGTGACCTACATATGCATGCTTATTGTCTAGGCTCAGTCCAAGAATTGCGACCAAATGGCTACATTATGTAAGAAAACGTCTTTGAATTTTTTTCCGATGAGACACGATTTTACCTCTCTGGTTATGTTAATTTTCAACAAGTGAGAATGTGGAGCTCTGAAAATCCACATTCCTTTATGGAGACACCTCTGTATCCTTAGGAAGTTGGCGTATGAGCGGCCATATTGAAAGGAAGTCAATATCAAATAAATTTCAAGAGATTAATAAGTCTCCCAATTGCTCACCAATTATGTATTAAGCAATGACTTGATTTTTTTAATAATAAACACTACAGAAATGACAGGTTATATGAGATGATAATTCAAGACATGCGGTATACATTGATGAGAAATTAAATATAAACCGCATATATTTTCTCCTGGCATTTTTTCACTATACCGAAAAAATGTATCAAATATTTACATACGTGGTGTGTAGATTAATTAATGAGACTGGTTTATTAATTATAAAGAAAATTAAAAAAACCAGTGTAATTACTTAATCTACACACCTCGTATGTAAATATTGGATACATTTTTTCAGAGATATGAAGTTTAATGTCATATGAAAGAGGTACAAACTACAAAAAATAAGCAATACAAATATTTTTTTAAATTCATTGAACAAATAAACAAAATCTCCATTAAATAAATATTCCAAGGTTTTTTTCAAACAAAACGTTGCCCCATTTATTTGTTTAGAGTAGTGCTATTGCAAAAACAGGAATTTGTGGTACAATGTATTAGAAGAAGAGTGTACTTTATTATGAGGTCACACACTGAGTAAACTGAGTACCACAATGATCCTGAGTAGTATCACAAATACGATTCTAGTATAATTATTTACATGTATTCACAGTTTGCTAAGCTCAGTCAATTCTATGAAATGTTCAATTTTCAGGTACTTTATTATTAAATTGAAATAACTGGAGCATAACCACATTGCATAAGTATTCAGTTATTATTCGGTATTATTAGAATAACAGCCATTGTAACTGTATAACAGAACTGAGGTGTGGGTTGAATTACTTGCAATATTTAAGGGAAATTCATATTTAAACAACTATCCCGACTGTGAAAATAAATCGGTTATTGTTGAATCCGTAACTATAAGCCCAAAAACATTTTTATCGGATTTTGTTTTCTTTTGAAGTAAGGTCAAATTGAAATTTTGGTATTGTAACCATAAGAAGAAGACAGACAAAACATTATAACTAGAGTTGGTGCGAGCGCGGAGTATAACAGGCTCGTAGTCAGTTTATGAATGAAAATGTATGTGTATATGTTCACACAGAAAATAATTAAATATTATTACTTATTACCAAGCGCGAATGTCACAGGGCCGACACTGTGCATGTCCTGCCCTTGACTCGTTGGCCTTCACAGCGCACAGCTGACTTGCATTACGAAAACTGCGCTAGCAATTTTAGTTATTTATGGCACGCTGTAACAGACAGTCGCCGGTATTGCATCGCGTTGATACGTTTCTTTTTTACGTATTCGCCGTGTGTTTAAATAACTTTATAAATATTGATAATTATTAGAAGTGAATAAAGTGAGGTACCATGCCAAAGGCGAAAAGAAATAGACGGGAAGTATTTCAAACGTGGCTTGACAGTGATCCCGAGGGTTTTAGGAACATACGTATTCAAGGAAATGACCTTTTTTTGTACTGTGTGTGAACGCATTATAAATTCTTCAGATAAAACTAAAGTACCAACACATCTGAAAAGTCATGCCTCGTCTTCTTTATGTAACAATATCAAAATTTTAGTGTAGAGTAAAGTGAAAAGGCAGCTCTTTCAGATATTGGGAGAAAACATACGGGTTTTTTAAAAATTTTTTTGCGTTTTTTGATAGCTAATTATCCACAGAATATATTCCCAAAACGGTTGGTACGAAATTATTTTTTAGAAAAAGTTATAGGGACAGAACAGTTATAGGGATAGAACGTGGAACCACATTTTTACGCGAAAATGGAATTCACGCGCTATTTCCGTAATATATTTTTTTTTAATTTCCCCACCTTTACGGCCATACCATGGGTGATCATGGTAAGTATAACTACTTCGGATGCCACCAGATGTCGGAATATATGTTATGACTTTATAGACGTGCTTCTATACAGAGCGGGCCGAAAGTGTTCCCCCCCCCCCCCTATTATTTTTTGAATTAATTGTCATTCACTTGAAACTTGATGTGGTTACATAAGGCATAAAATACTATCTCATAGAGCAACTCTTAGACAATTTACCCTTAAAACAGGGGTGGGGGTGCAAAGGAGGAAAAATCTTAAATTGGAAGGGGTGGCATGCGGCACCTCATTTGAAAGGGATTTTTATGGGGAGTATCACGGTGTATGATTTTTATTATTGGGCTAATGGTTTGTGAAATAATGTACTTCGAAGTTTTATTTTCCCTAACAATACTCACCGTTTACAAGAAAGTTGAAATTAAAGATTACTCACCTTTGGTGGCGAAATTACCACTTCTGCTTTATTATTAATGAAGCAGTTGTTCGAAATGTTCACCTTGTACCTCTTGACAAATGTAGAGTCGATGTTTAATCGCCTCCTTACCATACCAAAGATTTCCACCGAAATGTTTCTACAGCTATCTATTATTTTTTGGCGGAGATCGGCTAAATTTTGCGGTGGCGTACTGTACACTGTGAGATTTTAGGTACCCCCATAAAAAAAAATCTAAAGGGGTGAGGTCCGGAGACCGTGTGGGCCACTCTGTTGGGCCTCTTCGTCCTATCCATCTATTCCAATAATGATGGGCCAGAAACGCTCTCACCGGCCATGTGTAATGTGGTGGTGCACCATCTTGTTGAAACACAATGTCTTCTGTGAACTCATCAAGATGGGCTTCTGCGATCTCTACTATAAGAGGGTGTATTAAGTCCTCTAGCATATCTAGGTACTATTGTCCGTTGAGATTGCCTTCGATAAATAGAGGTCCCACGATATGGGTACCCATAATGCCCGCCCAGACGTTAAGCCTCTCTGGGTACTGTGAGTGCCTGTCCCGAAATACATGAGGATTCACATCTGACCAGTATCTCATATTTTGCCTATTGACTTCCCCATTTAGGTAAAATGTGCGTTCGTCCGAAAAACACACATGGGTTAAATAAGATGGGTTATTATCAATTCTTTGGTCATAAGTTCACAAAACTCTATGAGTCTATCGGGATACAAGGCGAAGATTTCGAACAACTGCTGCATTAATAATAAAGCAGAAGTGGGAATTTCGCTAGAAAATGTGAGTAATCTTTAATTTTAACTTTCTTGTAAACGGTGAGTATTGTTAGGGAAAATAAAACTTCGAAGTACATTATTTCACAAACCATTAGCCTAATAATAAAAAAATCATACACCGTGATACTACCCATAAAAATCCCTTTCAAATGAGGTGCCGAATGCCACCCCTTCCAATTTAAGATTTTACCCCCTTTGCACCCCCACCACTGTTTTAAGGGTAAATTGTCTAAGAGTTACTCCATGAGAGAGTATTTTATGCTTTATGGGGGGGGCGGACTTTTTGGTCCGCAGTGTATATACTAATAATAACGGTTATCAACGGTACCGAAACTTTAAACACGTTTTTCTCGAAACCATGTTTTTCAGACTAGGCGCCACGATATCTCAAAAACGACTAAACATATCACTATTTTGTTTTATTTCAAAGTAGATTAAATTTATTGGATCCTAAACCTAAAAAATGATAATATTGTAACGTTTTATTTATTTCGGGTTCGTGAGGTGTGAAAAATTAAACTCGTACATTTAAACTAACACTATTTATTTACACTAATTTATTTTTATACAATTTATCTTGAGCGTTGTAAGCCGCGCCGGTTTAAATAGAACTGTTCCGTCCCGCGTCGAAACCCCCGCGTTATATCCACCTATAGAAGGGTCGCGTATCTACGAGAAGCCTCCAGCGCTCGAAGTCGAACCGTCGCGAATACTCGTGGCGTTTCTGGGTGTCTTACGTCAGCACAGGTTATCGGCTGCTTTGGTCAGCCGGCGTCAGAACAGGCAGGGGCGGACTGGCCCAGCGTTCGTAACACTGCCCCCTCCTTAAAGACATTTCGTCTCGAATTGTGTCATCCCCTGGCCTGTGACGATACCTGCAGAATGACCCATTCTTGCATCGGGAGGTCTGGTAGAAGAAGCAGTCCACAGTCTTCTCGTTGAGCGATCTCCTGGGGTTGTAACAGCATACCAGAATCTCAATTCCAGTAAACCGGAAGAGGACTTCTAGCATACTCCTGATCACCCTCCAATCCAGGCCATCTAGTCCGCTGGCTATCTTCGGTATCGCCAAACTGCTTATGCTCTGGGACAAGAGCACATCCCTCAGCTCGACTAGTGTGTCCCAGACAGTTTGATAAGTTGGTTTATGGTGCGATAGCTGCTTGGTCACCAAATAGAAAACGGACCTCTCTTTCTCCTGCTCGGCCGCCGTGATTTGAAGGACTCGTCCAACCTCTGGTCTTTGTCTGCGTAACTCCTCCAGCTGTCCAAACGCCTTCTTGAAGGTAAGTGCAATCCTCGGGACATTCGGAGGTCCGCTGCCACACAGTGAGCAAGACGGAAATCAGCAGGAGTTTGGAACAGGTCACGTGGTTCTTCTCGCGTTACACCGTAGCGAGCTTTCTGGCCGTTGGAATGAAGCGACATGAATTCCTCGAAGGAGAGCTCGCCGTCTGGTGGACTGACGTGTCGAACTCTGGCTTCAGCTTGTTCGTCATTGCTTCCGGCGAAAGGGGCTAAACGGTTGAAATGGACCACCCTAGGTTTTCCTCTTGGCAACTTCTGGATTCGGTAGACTACATCGTTAATCCGGGTGACGACCTCATACGGACCTTCCCAGGAGCTTTGAAGTTTTGGAGATAACCCACGACGACGTTGTGGGTTATATAACCAGACTTGGTTGCCGGGCTGGTACCTGCCATCGTTGGCGTTGATGTCGTAGGTCTCCTTCATGCGGTCGCTGGCGCCCTGGATATTTGAACGGACTCGTTCGTGGATGTCGTCCATTCTCTGGCGTAGAGTACTGACGTAGTCCTCTCCAGCCACGTCGTCCCCTGGTGTACAGCCGAACTTCAGGTCACAGGGTAGACGCAGTTCACGGCCCATCACGATGCTTACAGGTGTTTGTCCAGTTGTTTCGTGGATTGACGACCGGTAGGCTAGCAGGAACAGGTGGAGAAACTGGTCCAGATCCCTCTGGTGGTCAGGACTACTTTGGATAAGTACCGGTTGATGGTCCTATTCATTCGCTCCACCATTCCATCTGACTGCGGGTGCAGTGCAGTTGTCCTTGTCTTACGGATGTCGAGTGTACGGCACACATTCTGAAACAGAATCGACTCGAAATTTCTCCCCTGGTCCGAATGTAATTCCAGAGGTACACCAAATCGACAAATCCAGTCCTTGATGAGAGCGTCCGCCACAGTAGAAGCCTCTTGGTTTGGAAGGGCATACGCTTCTACCCATTTGCTAAAATAATCCATCACGACGACGATGTATTTATTTCCATTATCTGTTTCCGGAAACGGACCTGCTACATCGATGGCAATTCTTTCAAACGGACTACCCACGTTGTATTGTCGCATTGGAGCCTTCGGGTGCCGTTGCGGACCATACTTGCAGCGCACACCACGCATTTCTTGCACCACTCCTTCACGTCAGTAGTGCAGTTCACCCAGTAGAAACGCTCCCTAACTTTTCCCAGCGTCTTTGTTACTCCTAGGTGTCCGCCAGTGCTTCCATTGTGGATCTCCTCCAATACCTCTGGCACTCTGTTTCTGGGGACTATCAGTTGTTTTCGCTCTTCGGTACCATCTGATTTCTCCAGAACGCGTTTTAGAAGTCCGTCGCATAAGACGAGGAATTCCACTGAGCCCAGTACGACTTTACTGTTGGCGAGTACCGTGATACTTCTTCCCAAGTGGGTTTCCGACCTTCTTTCTTCCAATTCACAATTGGTTTCAGATTCAGGTCATTCTCTTGATCTCTCAGAAGCTCATCCCGTTGCCAATCATCATTCACCACCGTTAGTCTGCGTATTACGACATCCTTTTCAGATGATGGCGGTGCTTTCTTCTTTTCAATGCGGCGACCACGAATGTGACGTACCTTAACACCATTCCAACGCCGAATTGGCCTCTTATCCAATATCTCCTTGGCGACTCGCCTAATCTCTGCTTCATTACATGTTCCTTCTTCAAGATCTTCCTCCATCTTGGGGATCGTAGCTTGACGTCTGCAACTTTCTTTAGCGGCTTCGAATTCCAAAGCTCGCGCCAAAGCATCCACCAACTTGCTGGGACGAGCGAGAGTCAGAGCTTGACGGGTCTCAGTATCACGCAGACCGTCTAAAAATGCCTGCACGGCTAGTCGTTCCATGACGTTCTCCGGCGTAGATGAATACGCCAAACGAACTAACCGCGCTATGTCCGCTTCGAATTCCTGCAGCGATTCGTTACTTTTCTGATAGCGGTTCTTCAGCTGCGAATGGTAGACATGCTCGAGATGGGACTGACCATAACGCATTTCGAGGTGTTTAACTAGTTGATGGTAATCATCTTGTTCTTCCAGAGAAAGCGTCTGCAATATATCTGTGGCGTCACCACGTAGCGCCAACGTCAGCGCTGTAGCCTTCTCTGCCAACGACCAACCATTTGCCCTCGCTGCAGCCTCAAATTGTCGTAGATAATTAACCCATGAGCTCTTACCATCAAACTGTGGTGGTTTCATGCGAATTCTCGAAGATTTCCACGTGACTGCTCAACTCGGGTTTACTCAACCTGTCGATGTCGCTACCAGGTGACTTCAGAGCGGTATTGACCACTTGTTGTTGTTCCCCACTTTCTAAACTCAGCGTTGCAATTTTTCTCTCTACTTCTAGAAACTTATTCTGGAATTCTTCTTCTACAGTAACTAACTTATTTTTTCCATTTCCTCAAATTTTCCGTCCACATATTCACCTATTTGTTTCTGGAGACAACTAGAATTTTCCGTAATTTTCTTTTCTAAAGTTGTATAATTTTCCAGTAGTTTTTGATCCATATTTTCTATTAGTTTCTGTTCCATCTTAGTGGAATTTTCGACCAACTTTTGCTCCATCCCTCTTAAGTTATCAGAATTTTCGACCAACCTTTGCTCCATCCCTCTTAAGTTTCCAGACGTTTCCTGGAGTTCCTGTTGCATTTTGGTAGCATTTTCTAGAAGTTTCTCTTCTAGATTTTTTCTCCAAGATTTGCAACGCCGAATTTATATCGCCAGCAATGTCGAATAAAAATGTATTAGGGTTTTCACCTTCATTTTCCAGAGCTTCTTTAAGTCTATTTTGCAGATCGGCCTTTTTCCCTGTCGTCTCGCACTCCCGTTCTTCGAGTTCTCTTTTTCAAATCCGCCACTTTAAGGTCCTTTAAAAACACTTGTCTTGAAGCCATTTCACTTAATTTATTTATCGCGAATTTATTTATTTAAATGTTTTTATTATTGTTTTGTTTCACACCCCACCCCTGACACCAATGTAACGTTTTATTTATTTCGGGTTCGTGAGGTGTGAAAAATTAAACTCGTACATTTAAACTAACACTATTTATTTACACTAATTTATTTTTATACAATTTATCTTGAGCGTTGTAAGCCGCGCCGGTTTTAAATAGAACTGTTCCGTCCCGCGTCGAAACCCCGCGTTATATCCACCTATAGAAGGGTCGCGTATCTACGAGAAAGCCTCCAGCGCGCGAAGTCGAACCGTCGCGAATACTCGTGGCGTTTCTGGGCGTCTTACGTCAGCACAGGTTATCGGCTGCTTTGGTCAGCCGGCGTCAAAATAGGCAGGGGCGGACTGGCCCAGCGTTCGTAACACTATTTATCATTTTTTATAGCACTTTGAAGAGCCAAAAAAACTCGAAAAACGCTGCCGAAAATTTGCATGTCCGCCATTTTTTCAATTTTTGATTTTTTAATGATTTTATAGCTTCAAGGTCCAACAAATGTAATATATTTTATAAAAAATTTTTGAATTTCTGATTTCAGATAATATTTAGAAGCCCTACAGTGGCGCCTAGTTGGATCCTTTTTTTGAGTCGACCATGTTTCAGCATAAATAAACAATTACTATTATATTATTTTTTTTACTACAAAAAAATTTAACATACTTTAAGACCTATTAAATAAGTACCAAAAAAGTTGAGTCCTTTATTTACCTCCTTCCATGAAAAAAAAATCAAGAAAATTGTGTCATTTTTGGGTCGCTAGATGAGAACCTCCACTTAAAAAATAAAGTTGGCCTCCATAACAAGCAAACGCGAAAAGACAAAATTATTTCTTCATGTTGACAGGAACATGGCAAACAAATTGATGAAAAACTTTTATTCAGAACATTTTCTCATATACAACGTTTTTAAAAAGTTACAGTCATTATACACGACGTATATTCCATATTTCTAACATCTCGCATATCCAATTTTTTAGGTCATTAATCGTATCACCTGTATCATTATCTTCCCTAAATAATTCTTCCAAATCAGAACGCACCCCATTCGAGAATAAAGAAGTCACAATAGTCGGTCGCCCTCAAAAGGCAGCCCTTCTCCGCTGCTAGCTGCAGGTGACCTATACTCTGTCGGCTGAATGCAGGCCTCGACCCTCCTAATGCACCTGACCTGATACAGTTCCAATTCAAAAGACCCTCGACATTCGATTCAACGGTATAGTAGGGAAGGCGAGCCAACGAGACCGTGTCTAAGTGGATTAGGGTGGCGGTAAATTGACTGGAATAAACTGTATGCGTACAGGGGTTGAGGTGTAATCACTATCCATACAATTATTCAGATTTACCCCCCCCCCCGCCCTAGTGTGATGTGCAGTGTCCAATTTTCGCACTTTTGCGGGATAACTCAGTTGTCTTTAAAGATAGAGAGTTGCGGTTTGCACATTCCTGTCATACTTTTTTCTAAAGCGAAAGATGTAAACAGAATTTTCATTGCCCTTTTAGTTCTTGAGATACAGTGTGAAACTGAAAATTTGCACTTTTCTTACACCCCTTCTAACTCACTTTTCTTTTATCTTATTCGAAATGTAAAAACGCAATTCCATAAATTTTTTTATGTAGTATTCAATGGCGTAGTCAGTTCTTGTCTCCCATAGCCCGCTTTCTTCGAATAAAGCAAAGATACGTTTTTTTTTTAATGGAACACCCTGTATATTTTTATTTGGTTGAATTACGTATTTCCTAAGCATTTCAAAAATATACCAGTATTGGTAAATTTTCATAACAATAAGCTCACAAACTGTTAATGTAAAGAAAAATACAATGTTTGTATTAGCTAATGGGTCATTCCATATAAAATCGTCTGAAAATAAAAAAATCGTTGCCGACCCATTTTATATTTTGCTATAACTTTGAGGGACTCTTCTTTAGGGTCCCAAAGAACAAAATTTACGCAAATTTAATTTTTTACAAACGCTCGTTTCCGCCTATTCGAATTAAAACTTTTAAAAATCGTCATTTTTATGCTTTATGAAACTTTGCTCTAAATTTTTTTCTTTTTAAGATATCTACCCGCTTGAGGCGGCATTTTGAAGAGGAAAGATGGCAGTTTTAGTGTAAGCATCAAAAATTCGATCAGTCAATACCTCTGAATAATGGCAGAGTGTTAAAATTACGCGTTTTACTTGTTTTTTTGTGAATTTTAATCGACTCTAGCATCTTGACTGTTTAGAGTAAGCAGCTTATGTTACTCAGGAATTAAGTGTACATATCATAGACGAAATACAGCCACGAGTCGACCCGAGCAGCTCACTCCTTATAAAAAAAAATTTGCTTGAAGTTTCGAAATTTTTAAAAATCGTATTATTCAGGTTATGAAAAGAACTTGTTGGCTGCGAGATAAAAAATATGAAACTTACAGAATCTATAGTTCTTACCTTTAACTTCAAGTGACTGCACCGCTCGTTTTATTATTTTCATGTTTAGTGATTGTGCAAGTGTTTTTTTATAGCGTAAATTGACCTAATTTTTCTATTTTATAATCTTATACTTTCAGTTGTACTTGATTACTTTTTGTAAATAGACATTATATCTTACCTAATAGAGCTTTCATAGACAAATAGTAAGTAAATTTTGTTCTTTGGGACCCTAAAGAAGAGTCCCTCGACAAATCTAAAATAGGTTGGCTTCTTCAATTAGACGATTTCATATGGAATGACTCTAATTTGTAGTATTTCAAAAGTACTGTTAAATAACACCTGTGTATTACTTTGCGCGTTAACGATGGCTGAAGGTATAGCTGATCAAAAATTATGAAAAATATTGTTAGTTTGCTTGTCCCACGCAGCTTACTTTCAAGTGTCAAGCGTTTTTAACCGCCATAACACAAGGCAATGGTCCCAGAAAAATCACAATCTTATATTTGAGCAGGAACAACAAAGACGTTTCGGTTTCAGTGTTGCTTGTTTTATTTTAAGAAGAAAAATAGTGTATCGCATTTATTAAGGAGACCTCTCTGCAAATCGTTATCTTCAAATTTTACAAGAAGTTGTTCCTGAGTTAACAGATAACGTCCCTTTATATATAAATAATATAGAGACATCCAAAAAAAACGTCATCAAAGTTGGCCAAGAAAAAAAAGACGTATTTATAACCTTATTTACTTGTCAAGACTGTGACATCATATGACAGTCATTGTTTTATTTTACAAATTGTGACGGTCACTTGTCAAAAGTTTGACATAACCGAAAAGCTTAGACATGACCGCTATTTCCATCTGTCTCATTCATAGCCAGAGTTGATGACGTTTTTTTTGGATGTCTCCATATATATTTATATACAGTATGTCCCCGGATCGAGTTTAAAGAGGAAAAAAAAATTGTGTTTTTGATTTCTCAGAAAAAGTCACTCTTGATGATTTACCCTGCTTGATTTCAAACCCCCAAAACGCAAATTACTTTTTATATAACTCAAACGGTTCTCGTATTTTTTTAAACAATCTTTTATTTAAATGCTCTAAAAGAGAAGGAAATAAACATTAAATTGAATCAAACCCATCAATTTATTACATTACACAATTTATTACATTACACGAGATTTATTTGTGTAGATGTATTTACCTATTTTATAAAATACATACTTTTTTTCTTAGATTTTCTTATGTCAAGATCAAGTTACATAATTATGACATTCTTGTTTATCTACACAAGTAAATCTCGTGACAAGCTTTTATACCATATAAATTGTGTTATGTAATAAATTGATGGGTTTGATTCAATTTAAAGTTTATTTTTTCTTCTTTCAAAGCATTTCAATAAAAAAGCTTGTTTTTTAAAAAAAAATATTATTAATTTAGTTTTTATATTTTTAGTTAATGTCGTGTTTTTGTATCTAAATGTTTCTCAACCTGTTCATACTATCCCTAACCTATACCAAGTTATAACTCTTTAAAATTGGTATGGTGACCATCTTGTGTTTCGCCATTTTGAATTTTTTCTCACCGCCGCTTAATTTGGTTGATATTGGTTAAGACCAGTGGCGGTGCGTGATATTTCAGTTAGCCATATCTTGAAAACGACGCATGGGACCCACTTCACTTTTTAGGTGATGACTATACACCTCTTACAGAAAGGATTTATAGTTGAAAAAACCGTCAGCAAAGTTTGCGAAAAAATTTTCAAAAACACTGGAGCACTCCCTGGGTTCTCAGTAATGCTCTGTGGAATATTTGCCGTATATTTTTTTTCATAATCTAGAAACAAATATAAGGAGACGTTTTTTGATTTGTTACAAAATATTATGACCATTTTAATTTTGGGAAACAAAATGTTCCTATTAAATTAAAATTAAAATGGCCATAACTTTTTGAAAAAAAATATTTTGCAACAAATCGAAAAACGTCTCCTTATATTTGTTTCTAGATTATGAAAAATATATACTGCAAATATCCCACAGAGCGTTACTGAGAACCCAGGGAGTGCTCCAGTTTTTTGAAAATTTTTTCGCAAACTTTGCTGACGATTTTTTCACTATAAATCCTTTCTGTAAGAGGTGTATAGTCATCACCTAAAAAAGTGAAGTGGGTCCCATGCGTCGTTTTCAGGATATGGCTAACTAAATATCACGCACCACTGGTTAAGACACAACCCCACTAAGTCTTACTGTTTAGCCGGACAGTAGGTAGTACATCATCTCCTCTAAGGGTTGAACGCAGACGTCAGTTTATTCGTATTCTTCTTAGCAAACCCTTTCATTTGATACCCATATCATGGGAGTGCACAAAAAATAACTAGTCCGCCATCTTGAGCGGTCCGCCATATTGGATTTAGAGTAAACTCATTTTATTTTCTTATTTCTTCTCAGCAAACCCTTTCATTTGATACCCATTTCATGGGAGTGCGCAAAAAATAACTATTCCGCCATCTCAGACCGTCCGCCGTTTTGAATTTATAATGACATAACTTAGCTAACCATGCATTGTCATCCAAACTAAACGTGTATGCAAAATTTCATCTCTATCGGTTGAGGATAACTACTTTAAAATTACACAAACAAACAAACAAACAAACAAACAAACAAACAAACAAACAAACAAACAAACAAACAAACAAACAAACAAACAAACAAACAAACAAACAAACAAACAAACAAACAAACAAACAAACAAACAAACAAACAAACAAACAAACAAACAAACAAACAAACAAACAAACAAACAAACAAACAAACAAACAAACAAACAAACAAACAAACAAACAAACAAACAAACAAACAAACAAACAAACAAACAAACAAACAAACAAACAAACAAACAAACAAACAAACAAACAAACAAACAAACAAACAAACAAACAAACAAACAAACAAACAAACAAACAAACAAACAAACAAACAAACAAACAAACAAACAAACAAACAAACAAACAAACAAACAAACAAACAAACAAACAAACAAACAAACAAACAAACAAACAAACAAACAAACAAACAAACAAACAAACAAACAAACAAACAAACAAACAAACAAACAAACAAACAAACAAACAAACAAACAAACAAACAAACAAACAAACAAACAAACAAACAAACAAACAAACAAACAAACAAACAAACAAACAAACAAACAAACAAACAAACAAACAAACAAACAAACAAACAAACAAACAAACAAACAAACAAACAAACAAACAAACAAACAAACAAACAAACAAACAAACAAACAAACAAACAAACAAACAAACAAACAAACAAACAAACAAACAAACAAACAAACAAACAAACAAACAAACAAACAAACAAACAAACAAACAAACAAACAAACAAACAAACAAACAAACAAACAAACAAACAAACAAACAAACAAACAAACAAACAAACAAACAAACAAACAAACAAACAAACAAACAAACAAACAAACAAACAAACAAACAAACAAACAAACAAACAAACAAACAAACAAACAAACAAACAAACAAACAAACAAACAAACAAACAAACAAACAAAACATTGCAAGTTAAATAGAAGCTTGTAAAAAGGGCCACTCTTTACACTTGTTGCATCACTATTTTAGCACTATTTTAGCACTAGTTATTATAAAATTTGTAACATAAAGAGACGATTAATAAACACATCGTGAAACACCCGCTGTCCACAATCCGACTCCAATACTTTCCACCTATCCCCGATGTCGACCATCTGCGCCACTTAAGACTCGCCAACAATAAAGCGATATTCCGATATTGCGGTCTCCCGTTCCGAAATCGAAACGTTTCTTTCATTGATATCATATGTAGACAATTATGACGAGCTGCTGGACGCTTTAGAAAAATCACAATCGCACCGCTCGCCCGTATTGTGCCGGTGAAAAATGATTCCGCGAAGTGCGAATCGATCGCGACGGTAATATTTTTCTATTAATCCTTAGTTAAAGGATAATGGGAAAGTTAATTGGCTACAGTGATTTATTATTTGAAAGGCGAACCTTTAAAATGTTGCGCGTTCAATTTTGAGAGCGAATTGGATAGGAGACATTTTTATCTCGCACGCTATATCGATTGGATTATGGTGAATTGATTCAAATGCGAGACCTGCTGGCTTTGTGTTTGATAACGGTATCTTTCATCATTTCTGACCTCCAAATGTCTAGATCCTGGAGTGGGTACTGGAACGTTCGGCGTAGAAAGAGTTTTAATGTTCTCCTGAAGATGCCAACTTAGATGGAGAAACGCGCGTCGAAAAAAGTATAGTAGTTCGGTGTTTCGTGGGAAACGTTCAGTTTTTTCCCAAATGTCTAGAAATTTTTCCCAAATCATTCTTATTCATAATTAAAAATTGATCGATTAGGGGCTGTATAAACAACATACTCAATTCGGAGCAATCAGTAGCAGCAGGTGCTAAAGTTTGCAGGTTCCCAACGTCCAAAAAATCATCGAATCAACGCGTTTTATTTTTAAGTTTCAACCGTAATAGAAGTAGAAAATAGTTCATGTTTTAGTTTTGCAAAAAAAAATCATTGGAGACATACGATGTGTGTAAATTAAGTAATGAGACTGATTTTTTATTTTTTTTTATTCGAATAGAATTACAATTCAGTATTGTCTTCTTCAAAATAACTTCCTTGAGAAGCCACACAGCGCTGGAGACGGCTCTTCCATTCCTCATAGCAGTGCTGGAACCCATATACTGGAATAGCTTTCACCTAGTCGGTTACAGCCGTTTGAATGTTTTATATGGTCCCTTGAGGCGGTTTTTCAATCTCGGGAAGAGAAAAACGTCACAAGTCAGGCGAATAAGGAGGCTCAGGAGCTACAGGAATGTTTTTACTGGCTAAAAACTCATTTAGTGAAATGGCTGTGTGACAAGGCGCATGACCCCTTTTTCGAAGTTTTTCAAGAAATTATCTGTAAAAGTTTTGATTTACTTTTTGGCCTGGAGGCACAAACTCTTTGTGGACAATTCCCTGGCTATCAAAAAAGCAAATCACCATGCATTTGATCTTCGACTTGCTTATTCTTGCTTTTTTGAGTCTTGGAGAGCTTGAAGTGTGCCATTCCATGCTTTGGCGCTTGGTTTCCGGGTCGTACTCAAACACCCAAGTCCCCTCACCAGTAGGTACCATAAAATAAAATGGGGATCATTTTCAATCGATACCAAAAAGTCCAGACACCTTTCTCTCCTGATGTCCTTTTGTTCCTGCGAAATGTGTTTTGGACCCACTTTGGCGCAGATTTTTCTCATCCCCAATTCGTTAGTCGCAATTTGATAAACAGTGGTGTGATTCAAATTTAACTCTTCCCCGGTCATTATTGTCGTCAACCGACGATCTGAACGTACAATACCCCGTATTCTATCGACATTTTCATCGGTTCTCTGATCGGTGAAGGCCTTTCGCTGCGTGGTTAATCTTCAATCGGCTCTCTTCCTTCTAAGAAGGCCTTAAACCACCGAAAAATCTGGGCTCTTGAAAAAGCACTGTCTCCGTAAGCGTGTTGAAGTTTTGCAAAAGTGTCCGTTGCGCTGTGTCCAAGTCTGAAGCAAAACCTGATAGCACACCGTTACTCAAGTACCGGTGAACTTTGTTGTACCGGTGAACTCAAACTTGTACTAAAGATGCAATACATGTTAACCTACCGCTCTTTCAAGTCCCGTCTCCGCATCAGTGTTGCTAAATCGGGCGCTACGTTGCCAGGCTCATTACTTAATTTACACACCTCGTATATTATTGACTGTTTTCGGTGAAGGGATTTATTTGGACTAAAGGATATCCCCCTGCGTCAACGAATTATTTTTCTCCGTGTACTTAACACACCATTCTGCGGAAAATTCTAACAAGCCTCGCATGAACAATTACATTGTTTCTTCGGCTCGTGTTGTGCCAATTAATTACATTAAAGTGAGTCACACCGCCGCCGATAAATGCCAACTTACGTAATTGAGTCTAATTAATAAAAGTAAATGTGCAATGCAGAACGTAAAATTATCCAGCGCGTTGCGTATTAAGATTATTATTATTAATTGTGGGGGGATTTTTGCATCGAATAAAAGTAAACGCGGTAGCTCTTTTGCATAATTGTTGCACATATGTTCCGCGAGATATCCTTGGGTCACCCATCAATACTCCCGTTTCAATGCATATACAGGGTCGCTGATATGTATGGAAACGGTCGATTATCTCCTAAAGTAAGGTAGCTAGCGAAAAATGTTAAGACACAAACGTTTTAGGGTTTTTTAAAATCTATCACAATAAAGAAAAATTAAGTATACAAGATCAGTCAAAAAGTCATGACGAAACAAAGTTGCTCTTTATTGAATGGAACACCCTGTATATTATTCCATATTTCAATTCTTCTCAAAATTATAAACAAAATTCATATAGCACATCGAATACCTAAATTTAACTGTTTTCGAGATATCGTATTTTGAAAATCATTTTCTTATAAAGTATACAAAAATATTTTAGTTTATTAAGTTTATAGTCCATCAAGTTACCTTTGAAGGTTTCTAGCTCCATTACAACGCCGCTTCGTTCTTTTGTCTAACAGTGATGATCTTGACAACACATGTCAAAAATACATTTAGTGTAAATTATTTTCGCGCAAAAATGGCACGTTTAAGTGAAATCGAGCGTATTGAAATTTTAATGATCATAGGATATGGTGATAGAAGACGAAGTTTTGACCAAGTAGTGGTTATTTTTAATGAATTGCATCCCGATCGGGAACCTCTTTCTAAATCAACCGTTTCAAAAACATTGCAGCGTTTTCATGAAACTGGAGGTGTCAAAGATCGACCAAAAAGTGGAAGACCAGTAAGCGTTACAAACGAAGAAAATTCTTTGAATGTCATGTTAGATGTGGTGGAAAATCCAATAAATTCGACGCAACAGAGGGCTGTAAATCATAACATGAGTCGATATTCCATTCAAAAAATTTGCAAACGTGAAAAATTCCATCCATATAAAATTCATATGTTACAAGAGTTGAGTGAAGACGATTTTGACCGTAGAATCGAGTTCTGCGAAGTTGACGAATCTACATTTTGTTTAAACGGGCACGTAAACCGACACAACTGTAGGTATTGGTCAGACCAAAATCCACATTGGATGGAGGAAGTTCACACCCAACGACCACAAAAAGTAAATGTTTGGTGTGGCATTTGTATTTCCGTTTATAAAAGTAATTTTATAAACGGAAATTTGACCTCTGAACGCTATTTATTACTTTTGCAAGAGCGTATTATTCCAGAGCTTAGACGATTATTCCCGAACAATAACAATCCCAATTTACCGGCAGAACAAATATGGTTTCAACAAGATGGGGCTCCTCCACATTTTGGACGTTTGGTACGGGTATATCTAGATGAAACCTTTCCTGATAAATGGATTGGACGCAGGGGGGCAATTGAATGGCCAGCTAGGTCTCCCGATATGACCCCACTTGACTTTTTTCTGTGGGGTCACATAAAAAATGTAGTCTACAAAAATAGGCCGCAACTCAATAGGCCATTCCTCCCAACACACTTTTAGATTCACTACAAAATTTTGTTCAACGAATTCATTACTGTCAGGAGGTAAATGGTGAACACTTTGAGCACCTTATAATAAAATAGAATTCAAAAAAAAAATTATTTGTTGTTTATTAAAACTTGTTTTCTCTCTTTTTTTTCTGGCATAACTATTATTTTCATAAAATTTGAAATATCCAGGACATTCATTAAAAAATACATTTTTTCGTTTCATGCATTTTTATCAACCCTGAACAATTATGCTTTTTTATTTTCTGTAAAAAAATAATAATTAAAATTTAATCATCCATATCTTCCACCTTGTGTAATTTTCATAATAAATATCCATCATTTCGGGCTTTTCCTTTAATAAATTTGAGAATAGTAAAAAGTTATTTTCAAAATTCGATATCTCGAAAACGGTTAAATTTAGGTAACGATGTGCCATATGAATTTTGTTTAGAATTTCGAGAATAATTGAAATGTGGAATAATATACAGAGTGTTCCATTAAGGAAAAAGCAACTTTGTTTCGTCATGACTTTTTGACTGATCCTGTATACTTAATTTTTCTTTATTGTGATAGATTTTAAAAAACCCTAAAACTTTTGTGTCTTAATGTTTTCCGCTAGCTATCTTACTTTAGGAGATAATCGACCGTTTCCATATATATCAGCGACCCTGTATACATGTGTTGCGATCATTTTTTCTTCGGGATTTTTTAGATTGCTTGATTTTATGCTCGTAACGAGTGCGAATGAATGCGAACATTCGAATAATTATACGCATTTATTTTAATTAGTATGAACGTGGAGTGAAATAATTTAATATATTTATTTATATTTTATTTAATCGACATACAGACTGCACAAACAGCAACGGGACAGCTGATTTTCCCGAAGTGGTAACCTGATATCGGGAAACACCTGTATAAAAGTTGTTGGGTTTTGAGGGGCAAACTTACTCATGAAATTTAACTTGAGCTTGACTAGCTTCCAAGGTCAGTTGGAGGTCAACTTCAAACATTACAAAAATACCCATTTTTGACTGCGGATTCAGACAGAGCGTGATCGTCCCTCAAAACTTTCTCGAGTCAATTTCTCAATTTCAGGTCACCACTTCCAGAAAATTGGCTATCCCATTACTTTTTGTACAATGTGCATAATATACAGCATCTCTCATGATAAGTGAACAGAAAAATATGTAAATGACAACAAAACTTTAGGCTGAAATTTTTGAAAGCATTTGGTATTTGACCTGCTAAACTAAAAAGTAAGTTTGGCAATGTACTACTGCTGACTACATATATTTCTCATCTTGAATACTTGATACGAGCTGTGTATATTAAGTAATGAGACTGGCAACGTAGCACCCGATCTGCGTAGACGGGACTTGGAAGGCATAAGTTTGAACTTGCTAGAGTCATTTGTTTGTTCTTTGTGACTGTTTTCGTAAACCGTTTTTCAAGTATGTTTTAAAAATGAGTGACAATAGTTTTGAGCAACGGTGTACCATCAGGTATTGCTTCAGACTTGGGCACAACGCAACGGATAGTTTTGCAAAACTTCAACACGCCTACAGAACCAGTATCTTTTCAAGAGCCCAGGCTTTTCGGTGGTTTAAGGCATTCTCATAAGGAAGAGATTCGATTGAAGATGAACCACGCAACGGAAGGCCTTCATCTTCAAGAACCGATGAAAATGTCAATAGAATACGGAATCTTGTCCGTTCAGATCGTCGGTTAACGACAATAATGATCGTGGAAGAGTTAAATTTGACCAAACAATAAGAACAACTGGATGTTGCATCACGACAATGCGCCTTGTCACCAAGGGCGTAGCCAGTATTTTTCTTTGGGATGGGGGTGGGGCGACCAATGCAGATTAAACAAAAAGGCAAAATAAAAAGGTCATTAGAGGCAACGGCAAGCGCGACTATTTTGGGTTTTACTTGACAATTTGGGAGGGGGGCGATCGCCCCCATCGCCCCCCCTGGCTACGACCTTGCTTGTCACACAGCCATTTCAGTAAACGAGTTTTTAGCCAGTAAAAACATTCCTGTGGCTCCCCAGCCTCCTTATTCACCTGACTTGAGTCCTTGTGAGTTTTTTCTCTTCCCGAGATTGAAAAAATCACCTCAAGGGACGTCATTTTGGGACCATAGAAAACATTCAAACGGCTGTAATCGACCAACTGAAGGTTATTCCAGAATATGAGTTCCAGCACTACTATGAGGAATGGAAGAACCGTTTCCCGCGCTGTGTGGCTTCCCAAGGAAGTTATTTTGAAGGAGACAATATTGAATTGTAATTCTATTGGAATAAATTTTTTTTAAAAATCTTATTACTTAATTCACACACCTCGTATCTTCATCTTTAACCAGTAATCTTGGTTTATTCACATTTTAATTTGGTGCAATTCTAAAACCTTTTTCTAGGCTCTGGGCCGGCGATATACTAGAACCATTCCATTTTTAATTTTTAAAACTGATTTAATTTTGCCATCAAACCTTTGCCATTTCCTTAGAGCTCTAGTCTGTTTTGGGTGAAAAATATAATCCAATAAACGCCGGGATCATGTTCAGCAACCCCAAGGGTATAGGAAAACACGTGTTGATTACATTTTACACATTTATTAGAGCATTTGCTTATATAGGGTGGGCCATCAAATGGTTTATTTTTAAAATTGCTATTAAAACTACATCGTTGGATATTTTTAAATGATTGTTGCTTTATCCAAGAAAGTATGCCTTCCCATTATTTATGAAAAAAAATTCAGTTAAATGGCCGCCGCGGATGACTTGGCAGTAGTTCATTCTTTTCACCCAAAGTACATTTTCGATTAGTTGTGGCTCTATTACACGAATATCTCGATTAATGTTTTCCTTCAGTGCGTCAATTGTTTGTTGACCGTTGGAGTAACAACGGTCATTAACATGTCCCCATAAAAAATAGTCCAACGGTGTTAAATCGCAGCGGCGCGATGGCCAATTAATGTCTCCAAAACGGCTGATGACACGGTTTCCGAATGTAATGTGCAAAAGATCGATTGTTTCACGGCTTGTGTGATACGTTGCTCCATTCTGCTGGAAGCAAAGCTTATCCAAGTCAAAATCGTTCAATCGCGGACACAAAAAATCAGTTAACATGTCTCTGTAATGCATTCCATTTACTGCAACGCTGTTACCATCTTCATTTTGAAAGAAGTACGGACCAGTTATGCCACCACTCCAAAACCCACACCAAACAGTCATTATTGCAGGATGCATTGGCTTCTCTATGACTACGTGTGGATTTTCGGAACCCCAAATCCTACAGTTCTGTTTATTAACATGTCCTCTAAGATGAAAATGAGTTTCGTCCGAAAAAATGATTTTTTGATTGAAATTGCCGTCATTTTCAAACTCATTTAAAGCCCACCCGGAGAAGCGATAATGAAGTGGATGATCATTTTCCTTTACCTCTTGAGTAAGTTGCAACTTGTAAGCAAATAATCCGAGGCCTTTATGTAATATTCTCCTCAGAGAAGTGCGACTGACATTAAGTTGTGCTCTGTGACGAGTTGAGGTTCTTGGGTTTTCTCGCACACTTTGGGCAACATCAGCAATTCTTTCAGCTGTGCACACCGGACAAACACGTGGATGAATTCTGTTATCAATAAGCATGCTAGTTTCACAAACTTTTCTTAAGAACTTTCTTACACCAGGCGCTGACGGAGCTTCATTTCGATTAAAAATTGTTCTCAATTTTCTCACTGTTTCTACAACACAGTGGAAATAATTTTTCAATATTTCCCAACGTTGTTCAACCTTACAGTGGAGATTAGACACTACATATATGTATGTCAAATGTCAAACGCCTCAGTGTCGGCAATGTAGAAATAACACTCAGTTTAAAAAGAAACCAGTAGATAGCCCACCCTTTAAGACAAAAATTTGTGACTTACCGGCGGTTTGGGCCATGTCGAAAAAAAACAAAGATCTTTGTTCTCGACACTCAAGGGGTTAACTATGATAAATTCGTTACATCGAACCTGTCGAATCAAGATGAGATTAATCAAGCGCAGTTCTGAAGTTATTAAAGTTAATGAAATCAATAAAGTTTTAAGTACCCACGTTCTCGACGGCGAGCAAGTGCAGGTACTGCGTATAATAGCACCGCAGACCAATTTACATAATCCAATAAATGCGCCCCGGAAATTTTCCACGAGGAACGATCCAATCGACAGATTATAAGCTAAACTAAAAAATAAGTTTGGTAATGTACTATTGCTAACTACATATATTTCTCATCTTGGATACTTGATACGAGCTGTGTATATTAAGTAATGAGACTGGCAACGTAGCACCCGATCTGCGTAGACGGGACTTGGAAGGCATAAGTTTGAACTTGCTAGAGTCATTTGTTTGTTCTTTGTGACTGTTTTCGTAAACCGTTTTTCAAGTATGTTTTAAAAATGAGTGACAATAGTTTTGAGCAACGGTGTACCATCAGGTATTGCTTCAGACTTGGGCACAACGCAACGGATAGTTTTGCAAAACTTCAACACGCCTACAGAACCAGTATCTTTTCAAGAGCCCAGGCTTTTCGGTGGTTTAAGGCATTCTCAGAAGGAAGAGAGTCGATTGAAGATGAACCACGCAACGGAAGGCCTTCATCTTCAAGAACCGATGAAAATGTCAATAGAATACGGAATCTTGTCCGTTCAGATCGTCGGTTAACGACAATAATGATCGTGGAAGAGTTAAATTTGACCAAACAATAAGAACAACTGGATGTTGCATCACGACAATTTGACTTTGACTGAAACAAAGATCTTTGTTCTCGACACTCAAGGGGTTAACTATGATAAATTCGTTACATCGAACCTGTCGAATCAAGATGAGATTAATCAAGCGCAGTTCTGAAGTTATTAAAGTTAATGAAATCAATAAAGTTTTAAGTACCCACCTTCTCGACGCGACGGCGAGCAAGTGCAGGCACTGCGTATAATAGCACCGCAGACCAATTTACATAATCCAATAAATTCGCCCCGGAAATTTTCCACGAGGAACGATCCAATCGACAGATTATAAGTAAATTAGCGACGACCGGTAACCCGATCCACCGACCGCCTCGCTCCTTCTGCGTCTCTCGTCTAAAAGGATTCCTTCAAATATTAATGATATATTAGAACCCGAGAGTGCTACTAGTATGTAAAATAGCTTTATAATCTATATGGAGCGATGTATATTATTTAGCTCCGGGCGAAATAGTGTCGGTCCGCGATTCCAGCAGAGCGGCGCGCCCTTATCCTTGAGGGGGACGCTGTCTCCGCGCAGCTTCTCCGTCGAGACGGTGGCAGAGGCTCCGAATATTAGAGTGCCTACGCGAAGTGTGTCCATAATGATATATGCAGGGCATTAAGAATGCGCAGAGGCGGTGGCAAGATGGCGTCCTGCCCCGGGGCCAACTGGGCAACATGCTCGCGAGATACACTTATTATTGGCTTGTTTCGAACCGACGTATACTTTTTAATAGCCCAGACGCTCATTTACAAATCAAATTAAACGGGAACGCTGCTTATGAATACCGAAATTGTTGCGGATAATTAGACCCTCTATTGCTGTTATTATTTTTTATGGGGGAGTTTTTTTTCGGACATGTGGGTCCCCTGGCTTCCAGCAGTGGTCTTGAGGAGACACAAAAAACGATGAAAATGGATCCAAAATTGGTCTGGTTTCTAGGTCATTTGTAGCTTTAAAATCTCGATAATTCAGAATCCTAGCTGCTCCATTTTTCAAAATCGATATTTTTAAATATTTAAATGTACATTCACGGTTTATACAGTATTCATTTGATTTTTGTCAAATAATTGTAATTTGTAAGGACTTATATTTAGCTCTATTCAACTTCTAAATGCACGTAAAGTCCATCTATTCTGAATTGAAAATGATAAATACGCCTGGGGAACAAAAAAAGCGGTGCAACTTTATTATTCCATGGGCGTGCATATATCTTTTATAAATTCGAAAATAGTAAAATAATTTTTTTCATTCAAATCAATATAGGAGATTAAAATTAGCCTGCATACAAAACTCTTAATATTTGTAATATAATTTGCTGTAAATAATGCTCATTTAGCCAGACAATCTCAAAAAATTGTTTTTTTTAATAAACCTAGCCGAAATACACCTCACTGGCGTCTTAAACAAGTAAGAATTCCTAATGTCGTAAATCATTTTAACGACGTCGTAAAAAAATTATGGCACAGTGGACCGAATAAGTATTTAACGAATGTATTCGATGCAAACCACAACAGTCTAATGGATCGTTGGCCGGTGTTAGCACCGGCCAGCAATTTCCAGCCAAACAGCAAAGCGTTGCCGGCGCGTCAAAATTTTCTTAACTATAGTAATATACACAAACTTGTTTTAATTTATAATTATTTTTTTCAGCAATTTTAAACGCTTTATTTTAATGCTAACTAATAAATTTATATCTATGTATTTTTTTTAAATATTTCTAAACTAGCTTTCTAAGAACGTCACGAACTAACAGTTTACTGAAGTATAATTGTATAGTGAGCTTAGCAATTTTAGAAAATATATCTGACAACCTTGTTTTTTTTACCTATTTTCAATTTAGAATGGAATTCTATACCTACATTACAATAATGCAGTTTTTGAATAATTACCGACTAGTGGGACTCCGAGGGCCCAAAATTGAAGAAAATTGATACTTAATCTCTTTCAAATGAGGAACACAAAGTAATTGAATAACGCGTAAGACAGGTAAGATATATTAAATCAGATTGTACATTTTATTTTTTCGCAAAAGAAATAGAAATGAGAACGCATACATTCAGCCAAAACTCCTGGCTAGAGATTAAAGAACAATGTTAAAAATGTCCTATTTTTTGCCCACCAAGACATGCCTAAAATCCCATTGGATTCTATAGATTTTTGAGCCACTAAACTCGGCTCTGCTATTAGAAAATTTAAAAATAGTCGGGAACATTGCAAAATTCAAGTTCAAACGACTAGTTTTTCACAAAAAAAAAACAGTGCATATTTTTTTGCAACACACATTATTACCTTATAAAAAATGTTACATACATTTAAAGGTTTTTGGGATCATCGGATACAAATCGAAAGTCAACTTGGCATTTTCGACATTGAAACTGTCAAACAGCTGTCAACTGGCTATTAAGTCATCATTAAAAATAAAGAAGAATGAAAATATATTTAAAATTTTGTTTCTAAGATCACTGAATATAGATCTGATATCAAATTGATGATTCTGACATTTGGCAGCTGACAACCAGTTGTCAAATCATCATTAATTATAAAGAAAAATGGGAAATCATGTAAAATTATGATTTTGAGGTTGTTGAATGTAAATCTGATAAAAAACTGACTATTCTGACATTTCGCAACTGTCAACTACTTGTCAAATTACCATTAGACAAAACAATCTGATGAAATTACTTTTTTGAAGTCATTCAAATAAGATCGGATATTAAATTGACGGTTTCATGTTCGGTTTTTGTTTTTTGTTAAAAAAAAACATATTTCAAGAAGCTATAATTATTACGATTTAATATATGAGATTAATGCCACATTTTTTAAAAGTAAACAGACACACATGAGCCTTACGCTTTCTATATTGTATAAGGAAGGACCATACATAGTTTTTCCGTAAATAATTAAGAAACGTCTTAACCAACACAGAATTTAAGTAGAGGTTTTGACTATTTTTAACACAGAGAATATTGCGTCTGTGAGAGTGAAACTAAGGCTATTACAGCAAAAAAATAAATAAAAAATTATGATAACTACTATCTACAAAAAAAGATGTTAGCTTGATTTTTAATTTAAAAAAATTTTTACTCATAATTTGTTTACTACAATAGGGAATTTAATATAAGCGTTACGCCACCTGGTGGTCGGTTAACAACTATTTACTGTGCCACTGTTTATTGAAATATCCGTTGGTTTCCAATGTTGGTCCGTTTTATTTGTGTGTTGTGCCCTTTGGGGGGGGGGGGGGGCGATCGCTGCAGATTAAACAAAAAAGCCAAAAAAAAAAGGCAACGGCAACCGCATTCCCCGAGAATTTTGTTTTTAATTGACCCTTTAGGGGGGGGCGATCGCCCCCATCGCCCCCCTGGCTACGCCCTTGCATAACGGAGAAAATTATGTGTTATTATTATTTTTATCTTCTCCTAAAAAAACTTGCAACCTAATCAACGGAATAATACTTAATTATTGCCGACAACGTTATGTTTTTGCAATCAATCGTTTTTGCAAACGTCGTCAAAATAAACCACCTCGATATACGAGAGCTTTCTAATGCAAAGGAAATTCTCCCCGAGTCACGAAAACAAAAAATTATTCGCTTGGGAACGGCAGCTTTTTTTTAACGCTGCGCCGATGATTAAGGCCTTTATCGAGGATTAAATCTTCGGAATAGCGTAATTAAAACGTACAATTTGAACAGTTCAGTGATCGAACGAGGAATTTGACCGACGAGATAGCACCTGAACGAAGTTCCGTGGATAACAAACTAACCTCCTCGGTGTTGTTTGTAACTTATAATTACAAAAATTAAGTTCTGTGCGAATGCACATACAGTGTGGGCCAAAAGTCGCGCATAGATTCATTAAGAATTGAAGGACAATTTTTTGGACAAAGCATAGGTACAGGGTCACTCATGTAATAGACAAATGTCATTGACAATGTTATAATTGATACAGTATACCCTATACCTAAAGTCGATATGTATCCACAAATTTACGATTAAATGTCATAAAACTCACAAATAAAGTATTTATCTATTTATTTAGTTATTGAGGTTTCCTTAGTTTAAAAACCAAGGAAACTAAATTTAATATTGCTGAAATAATATGGGTATATTAAGTGAAACTCAGAGCGTAGATATATTAACCATGATAGGATGTAGTGATCGAACTAGGACTCAAAACAATTTACGAAATATTTAATACCAAATATCGTGACAAAAATATCTCAGTCTATCGTAAGCAGAGTTGAAAGGAAATAGAAGGAAATAGAACACAACAAAGAGTCGTTCCTAGATTTGATCGACCCCAATTTTCGAGAATAAGAAATTAAACGTTGTTTTGGAAAATTATGTGTACGGAAGATTTTGAAAATAAGAAAAATGTCATCCATATAAAATAAAACGATCGATTAAAATTTTACGAAACTTTAATGAATATTTGAAATAATGCCAGATTTTTTACTCCGACGAGTTGACAT
This sequence comes from Aromia moschata, assembly GCA_029963805.1. NCBI lineage: Eukaryota > Metazoa > Arthropoda > Insecta > Coleoptera > Cerambycidae > Aromia > Aromia moschata. Next base: position 368,677 of record JAPWTK010000337.1, on the reverse strand, counting down.
TCTGTCTCAAATGTGGTAAACAGATAAAACTGTCACTACTGGTCTTCTGCGAATGATTTCCGCTTCGAAGGATTGGGCGAAGGGGTCAATAGCCCCATGAACTTCTTTTTGTGGGACTATTTTAAACATAGAATGTGATTTGCCCCATTGTCATATGAAATTCAACAAATATCGTTAACGTCCTCAATCTGTATTTCTATAGGCTCTCTTTGAGACCTGCTTGAAAAGGCATGGTAAAACATTAGGTACTCCCAGATTGTTTAGTTTAATAGGTACTCCCAAGTTGTTTACAAGAAAAATATTTTATAAAACGAATTTATTTCATTTTTTTTTTAATTTTTCAGTGCTTCTTCTTTTAATAAAAGTACGTATTCTCTAAAACAAATAGGTACCTATTGTTTTTCTAATTTAATTAATTTTATCTTAGGCATAATTTTAGGAGAACTAATAGAAGACATTTCCAAAATATGAAAAATGTATTTTATATTAACAATTTGGTTTTTTCTAGCAATGAATGAGATACACGGAGTGAGGTAAAGCAAATCTAAAGTTAATTTTTGAAGAAAACTTTTGTCATACAAAAAGTATTACCCTTGAAATAAAAATAAGATATATAACATCAAAAATACCTACCTATTAAAAACGAATTGTGTTTCAAATCCAAAATATAGCACCTACCTATTTTGTCTGGATTGATAACTGGTATTTGTTTTCACTTCATCAGTTGACCAAAACTGACAACCGAAATCATATTTATGTATTTTAAATATTTTACATAAGTATTATTGATTTTTTTATAGAAAACAGGATTTTCCCTAATGATTTAAAAAGAAAACTTACATTTTTTAGTTTAATTTTTCACAAATATGTTGCTAAATTAATATAAACAAGAATATTAATTGACATTAACAGATAGTCAGAAATTATATACATAATGTTTTGTCCAAATCTATTTTACTTGTTTAGGTTTATTTTACCGTTTTTTTATTGTCTAAGATCTTGATCTTCTTTTGAATATTTTGAATAATTTAGATAAAAACAAACATGTTTTATCTAAATATTATATACGGGATTTTATAAGTTGAAAATAAACAAGACTGCTAATAGAGATACTTTTTTTTATTTATATACAATTTTTACATATGACATAGTACGTATTACAAAAATATATTCATCTATATAAATAGTGAGATTCTGATAACAAATAATATAAATTAAACTTAACTAGAATCACTTACAACAATTTGTTAAATTTTTGTATAAATTATGGATAATTTTCAGCCCTTGCGCGTCCCATTCGGCTTGCCTAAAACCAATGAAAATGAAAAATTAAAAATTTTCAATAACAAATGGTACAATTTTGACTGTGAAACACAATATTTATTTCAATTAAAATATCGTTTTATTACATATTAATATTTGTTTATATATAAAATAAATATTGCATCACCTTAGTATATTTTTTATACAACTACATCATATATAGAAATTGTATAAAATAAAGTAATAAATGTTTAAATACACGTAGACATACAAATAGAAATAGTAATCAACAACAGAACATATAGATAAATGGCGCTTTCAACGAAAAATTTTATAACTGCATCAAAGTGATATAAAATAATGGTTTAACATTTAGACTTCGTGACAAGTTTTCAAATTTCACGCAGAGACGGAAAAAGTGAGATTTTAATGATGCCTTTACTGAGGACAGAAAGATAAATGCCAGGAAAAGAAAGAGATAAGAAAAAAATAGAAATATTTATTAATTGGTGTCACTGAGAGGAATAAAATGTTAAACTTTGTAATTAATATTATAATTAAAAGCATAGTTAATGACAGCAATATAAAACTATGATAATAACGATTAACTACAGTCACATCAAATATTCAGAGTGATAATGAAAGTTGGCATTCTATGGAAAAATGGTTATTACGATAGTATAATGTGTTAGTATATGTTTTAAGTGCATTTTTTTGCACAAATGAGGTACGGTACTATAGTAATTGGGCATTTTATAAGAAACATCAAATTGGGCATTTTGAAATAAATGAAAAGTTTAGATGTTTTCAGTTTTCCAACTAAATTTGAAGTAAATCATGAAAATATGCTACAAAATCTTTGCAATTCCTTGTAGCTCGATAGACTTTTAAAAATTGGTTCCATTTTGGATAAAAATATATTTTCAAAGAGGCAAATAAGCTACAATTTTTATTAATTTTGCATCATGATAAGATTTTCAGATCGTTATATATTTTTTACTCCAGTTTATATCAAAATTTACATATGTCACAAACGTTTAACGAAAGAGCAATCAATAAATCAGTATTTGAGATATGTAAATATTGCAAAACAAATATAGAGTAGTAGTACATACATTAACCATTTCGATCTCACTTTTTTGCGTCAAAAATATTTTATTTCAGTTTTGTTTTATTAACGTGTGACTAACATTAGGTATGAAACTTTTACATCTTTTAGATTTAAATTATCTGCTTACTCGGATGTATTTAGTCCATTGGGGCAGAAGGGTTATAGGTGGAAAACTAAAAAAAATCGAAAATTTGCAAATTTGAATATTATTTCAGACAAACAGGGGATCGATTACATCTCAATTTTGTTCCCAATGTCTTTGACAGTCCAATGATACAGCGCTGAGAGCTTATTTGGGCAAAACAATACACGCAAAACTTTCAAAAATCTCAAAATTCAATTCATACGATCAACTTATACGATCAATTTTATACGATTTAATTCACACTTAAACACTTTTTTGAACACCGAAACAGTTTTTAGCACTTAGTTTTAATCATCTCCTGATGATGCCAACATTGCTGGTAAAATGAGCGCGTCGAATGCAAATCAAGTGTTCCGGTGTTAAGTGAAAAAGTGTTCAAGTGCGAATTTGTTTCTACGCCAAAGGTTTCAGTAACACAAGCCTAAGAATTTTTATGCGTGGAAATCAAATTTGACAAAAAAAATATCGCGTGCTTTCCTTTTCCACGCATCCTTTTCCCACTTTCCTCTCCACCCTCAAATAATCCCCATAAACTATTGGGTCACTGATCACGAGTCACTGTCACAACAGCTGTCAGCAAGCTGTTAGATTTCACCAAAATGTAAAAGTTGTTTAGGTGTTTTAGGTCGCTGAATACAAATCGGACGTTAAAAATGAATTATGATTTAATGACAGTGTCAGCAAGCTGTCAAAATTTCTAAAAAACATGAGATGTTTAGTACACGATTATATCGAACCAAACCTAACATAATCACAGGTCCAAAAAACAGTTTTGTCTTTGTACGCGTACAGATCATTTTTATATAAATTGAGTGTTCTGAATCCGAATATCAAACTTAAAAACATTTCTGCTACGTAGATTTTTTGGCCAAACTCATTTGAAACTACAAAAATACTGTTTTAAACGAATATCTTACCTCAGGCAAACAAAAAATAAAAAATCCGTATTTAGTATCAGATGACAGAGTATGTATGATACCCCATATGTTGTATCAATAATCAGTAACCCAAAACACTTAATAATATGCATTTAATATCAATTTTTTTTACATTTTAGTGAAATTTGACAGCTGTCATTGACTTCAAATTCGTACTCAGCGACCCAAAAAACCCACATAAAGGTCATAAAAAATAATTAAAGAATTTTTTTCAAAAAATGTCCAATATAAGAGGTTACGAGGGTTTTATGAGAAGCAGTAGAATTTTTTATTTTGCCAAATTTGGTTTCACAGCATCGAAATACAAATGGAAAATAAACGATGGGTCTGATTGCAAAGACACAACTTTTTTTTTGTAGGCCTGTGTAATTCTCCTGTAAACAATTTAATAATAAACCATTTAATAATAATTTTCTCATATGCTGGCAACTTTCGTGAACACGCTGTATGATCGCGCGTCTCAAAGATGAGTTTAATATTTGTTACCGCATATTTAGAACGAATCGAAAACTCCGATAGCCAACAGGTAACAATTTCTTTATTTAATCTTTATAATCATCTCCCATAATCTCTTTATTCTTTTTAGAAATTTTGATAGCTTGCTGACCATGTCATTTAGTCAAAATTCATTTTTGACTTCCGATTTATATTCAACGACCTAAAAAACTTGCATTTAATATAGTTTTTTTTTACATTTTGGTGAAATTTTACAGCTGTCATTAAGTCGAAATGTATTCTTGACTTCAAATTTGTACTCAGCGACCCAAAAAAAACATACAAAGGTCATAAAAAATAATTAAAGAATTATTTTCAAAACATCTCCAATATAAGAGTTTACGAGGGTTTTATGAGAAGCAGTAGAATTTTTATTTTGCCAAATTTGGTTCGAAATACAAATGGAAAATAAACGATGGGTCTGATTGCAAAAGACAGAACATTTTTTTGTAGACCTATTTAGTTCTCCTGTAAACAATTGAATAATAAACGATTTAATAATCCTGTTCTCATACGATGTCCACTTTCGCGAACACACTGTATAATCGCGCGGCTCAAAGATGAGTTTAATCTTCGTTACCACATATTTCGAACGAATTAAAAACTCCGATAGCCAACAGGTAACAATTTCTTTATCTTCTGCATCGAGGAGCAATACCGCGCCGGTAAATTAAGCGGGGACCGTGGGTGTTCCCCGGAGCCCCCTTTAAATCAATTTCGGGCCGTCTCGCCTCCCCCTCCCCCTCCCCGCGCCGTTCACGTATTCTCTATTAACTCGATGGAAGTTAAGAGACAGGAATGCCAGGGCGTGATGCACACCTTGTAATTTTGTCCGGGAGTAAATTAAAACACTGAAGTAGCCAAAATATCGAAAACAAAATAAGTCTCGAGATTGAACGTCAGGCGGGCCCAGCGGCGTGCGTGCATCGACTCTAAGGGTCATAGAGGCAAACACTTCAAAAATATTATGTACATACATAAATTCCGGTTTTAAAAAATTTGAAATTTTATCAAAAATCTGGTTGTCTCAGTGAATTTCCCTCAAAAAAAGTAGCGTAAGGTTCGCGAAAACGAAATCTTTCTATATCTTGTAATAACCGAGATACCTTAGAAAAACGTCACCCGGTACATAACATGTTCGTTCACATATACAAAAATGTTTTCGTAATGGACTGCTTCTTCCAGATGAAATAATGTTCACACTTAACTTAAGTAGGGCGTTTTTAATACGAGCTAAGCGAAAAAATGTGTTGCCCTTTAGGCATTCGAAGGTATATTGATGCCATTACCAAGGGAAACCCTGTTATCCACACTAAATAACGACACATTAAAAAAAATCGTTATTAAATCTGGCTAATGAACGAGAGATGTGATAGCGGTTATGTAGAAGTTTGACGCGAAACTTTATTGTTGTATTTCAACCATTTTAGCTTGTTAGTAAAACGTTTCATAAAGTACCGGCAAACTGGAAGTGTCAATCGAAAACAAAGAAGTGGCAGAGTAAGGACAGAAGAAAACGTTGCAATTGTTAAGCAAGTGATAACGGACAATCCAAAAACATCAATTAGCCATCCGAACTAAGTGAATCTGCCCTAGACAAGGTGTCAACAAATTTTGAAAAATGATTTGGAGCTCTATCCATTTATGACAATTGTTTTTTAAACATTTTTCTGTATATTAACCATAGACCTGTCTTCGAAAAAGTTTTTTTTGCTGACGCGGCTTGGTTCTCTTCAGGCTATGCTAACTCTCAGAATATGAAAATGGATCCTACATCGACAAAAAAAATTGGAGTGTGGACAGCTGTGAGCAAAAGGAGGATTGTTGAATCTATTTTTTTAACGGAACACTATATGCAGAGAAGTGCCATTTAGAACTTTTTTGTACAAATATTCCAAGACGACGAATTGCAAAAATGATATATTCAACAAGATGGAGCAGCTAGTGGAAGTCTCCCAATATTTCTTCAGCTATAAGACCTATTCCTCATTCAGACACTGTTCCAATACCAATTTTTCATCAGGCAGTACAGGAATCTGAGGAGGATCAAATGGAAGTTTCTGAAGATGATGATTTTGAATACTGTGGAGAAACATCAAATCTTAAAACATTTTCACAAAGTGCGCTTAATGATCTCATCAGAGACTTATATCTTTCAAAAGAGCGTGCTGAGTTGCTAGCATCAAGATTAAAAAGAAAAAAAATGACTTTCCTCTGGTGTACGAATTACTTCATATCGCACGAGAGAACGAAACTTATTGCAATTTTTTCCTCTGATGAAAATTTGGTATATTGTAATGATGTGAACGGCTTGCTGACTTTCATGGGCTTGAAGACTTATCATGCAAGTAATTGGCGTCTCTTTATTGACACTAGTAAAATAAGTCTCAAAGCAGTCCTTTTACATAATATTAATAAGCATGCTTCTATTCCACTTGCCCACTCTACATCTATGAAAGAAGAATATGAGGTAATTTCAGTTATTTTACAGAAAATAAAATATATTGTACATAATTGGACGATTTGTGTCGACTTGAAGATGGTTAATTTTTCGTTGGGTCAAAAGAGTGGTTATACGAAAGACCCTTGTTTTATTTGATTCTGGGACAGTCGAGCCAAATCAAGTCATTGGACACAAAAAAATTCGCGTGATTATCCAAAAAAAATCACTTTCAACTTTCAACCAACCACTTTTCACACAATTTCACTCAAGAAAATCACTCAAAGGACAATTTCTTGATGTATAATCTCAAAATAAATTGATATTTTTGAAAAAAATGTGTTTTTTTCTTATAAACGTATAACTTATAAATCTTATAAACTAGAGCTGACATAAAAAATGCAACAGGTTTTTTTGTATCAGCTCACAAGACATACTTAAAATCAGGTCTAAAATCTTAGGCACCAAAATGTGTGTAGACCAGTGTTATTAATATTTTTAAACTATTCGTTTTAAAATGTTTTCGACACTATTCGCACGCCCCTGCCCAATATATTCCGCTCGCGATTCTCATCCAGGGGTGAATTAAAATGCTGAAGTAGCCAAAATGCTGAAAAACAAAAGCATCTCTCTAGATTGAACGTTGGCCGGTTAGATTGAAGAGCCAACGTGTAATTACTCGCGGACAGTAGTTCGATAGCGAACCCGGTAATCAAGGCCTTCTGGACGCCCGCGGCCGTGCCTTTCGCTGCTACCGTTCGCTTTGCAGCGAAGTCCAATTAATAGCCAGCCAGCGCCCGCTCCTCTCGTCTCGAGATCTCGGCGTAATAACGCGCGTTATCGAGCAGGATTTCTGATGGGGCCGATAGGCTCGGTTGCCCCGCACTGATAATTGAGCCAGATAGTTTTGCTATTCGATAGAGTTTGATTGGATTTTTTATGGGTACCTCCGCAGAACGGAATGATGCCACCAAAAAGTCGGATGAATTAATTTGGTCCCTCGTAATGAACGCATCATAGTACACTTGATTATTCTAAACGATATTTGCTGGAATTCAGTTGTTTTTGTGAGATAAGCAGGTTTAATGTTTGCAAAGTCCAAAGGAAAAAATACTAGTGCATTGTTGACACAATTACTGAGTATTTATGTCTGATAAAGAAGACACTGAGATAAAAATTACAATTGTCAAATCCAGTATACCTAAATTATATTGTTTACCAAAAATATGTAAACCAGGATAAACTTATAATTTGTCAAAATGGTTACCGAACGAGTTCGGAAATTTGCCTATTGCATAAGTTTTTCAGTTAAAAATTCTAGTGAGTTCATTGACAATATCAAAAGTATCCAATTGAAAGAAGGTGAAATTTTGGTCTCGTTTGATGTATGCTCATTGTTTCAAAAGTGTCCTAATCCCGCAAACTTTGGACTACCTCAGGGAATTACTCGAATTAAATGGTTTAGACGATAAAATTATTAAGGAATACATTCGGCTTACTAGTATTTGTATGAATCAAAATTGTTTTCAGTATAATGGTGAATATTTTCAACAACATGAGGGAACGGCAATGGGTAACTCCTTGTCACCTTTCATTGCAAATCTTTTTATGAGTAAATTTGAGACAGAATTAAGGATAAATTCGAGTATTTCCCTAGAGTCTCGTTCAGGTATATAGACGATATCTTCGCGGTATTTGATACAAAAGCAATTAGTTTCCCTACCATAAAATGTACATACGAAGTGGAACACAATGAACAGTTACCATTTTTAGATGTATTAGTTATTAGACATAGTGAAAATAAGTTAGAGTTTGATGTATATAGGCAAGAAACCGCGACTCTTAAATATATTCCCAACGATTCACACCATCCTTTTCAACACAAAATGGCAAGTTTTAATTTTCTAATTCACCGTTTGTTAAATTTCCCCCTCAGTAAAGAGGTTTGAACATGAGAAACAATTAATTAAGAATATAGCTAAGAATAACAGTTACTCAGTCCATTTAATAGATAAGTTAATAAGGAAGAAAACCCTATACAATTCCACAACTTTTCGTAGAGATAATGACAACTCGATTTGTTTCGTTATGAACCTAAACCTAAGAGTTTCGTAGTCTTTAAGGTTGCTTAAAAGGTTGCTTGAATTACTTTTAAAGTACTTTCGCTACTGACTGTACATTTTTGAAATTTTCTGTTGGCCTAGAATACCATTATTTTTTAAAAATAATTCTGGCAGGTAATTCTGTAGAACAATGTTCGACTATTTTTAAGATTCCATATTTTTACTGTAGAACATTAGATCCTTATTGGGGTAAATTATTACGCAAAGAATGAATGAATGGAAAATCGGTTTAATGTTTTTTTTATTTAGGCGTTCTTAAAATAAAATAGGACAAGACCTAAGCATGATGGTTTAAAAATATTTTTATTCAATTTAACACACATTGAATAAAACCAAAATGTTTATTTTTTCACAGAACAGTTGAGACATTATAACTGGTGAACTGTGCTTTTAAATTTTTCTCCAAATAAAACTTACTTTTTTCACCAAATATTCGGAAATAAAATAATAAAACTAGTGCAAGATTGTTCTACGGATTTCCCCTGCAAATTGCTTTATTAAAAGAATGCTGTTTTTCCTAAAAATAATGCAGCGAACACAAAAATATATATTACGAACTCAACTGAAATGCAAAAATGTAAAAAAAATCATTATTTCGTGTATTCTAGGTTGATAGTGGAGGTAATATATTTTCATTGTTTGATTAGGTCTTATGGCTATCAACCAGAACAAAATAATGGACTCAAAAGCCCGAACGAACAACAGTTATTCTTAAGTAACGCCTCATAAAATCCTCAGCCTTTCTAGGTATTTACTACTTCCTAAAACCGTTAAATCATTTTTTGTCAAAGGAGACGTCACGATTTTTATAGCCAAATAAAAAAACCGCGACCATTAAAATGTGCAAGTACGGCTAGCACCTCAGATGTATATTTAGATGCATATTAGGTAATTTAGTTCTCTCCCTAATCAACACGTCATAAAGTTTTTAATTAGCGCGATGAGTGCTTGCGAGAATAATTGAATCGTTTTTGTCGTATAAACAATAGCTAGTTGATTAAAATCTGTTTTCACAAAATGGAGATAATATGAAGGAGATGTTAATAACGCCTTATTAAAGAACTTTGTTTTATATAAAAAAAATAAATGAAGAAAGAGGTCGTTATAACCTGAAGAAAACATCATTTCTGTAGAAATTTTAGAAAAACAAAATATATGACGATTTCTTCAGAAAAAAGTGCGTTGTTTTTTTTATTTTGATGCAAAAAGTATATGTTAATGAACTGGACGTATAATAAAATAAAATACATCGCGATATTTTAAGGGCGTAAAGGCCTATAATAATATAATTAAATAACCGAACTGATGTTGCTACCAGCGCGCTGCAAGCGTGTCCCGACAAGTTTGAACAGAACTGTGGCTGGTGATACTTTTCCCACCCTGAGATCGCTGGAAAAGCCAGTGGGTCGCTCAGTTTGACTGTAGCAGTCGTTTGAATTAGTCTACGCACCAGTGACGCGTCGAAAAAATGTTGTGTTCAAATGGAGCAACGGGTTAATCTCAAGTTTCTTGTTAAACTGGGGAAAACTTTATCAGAAGCTTATGCAATGTTAAAATAAGTGTACGGGAATGAATGTTTATCCCGCACACAGGTTTTTGAATGTTTTAAGCGGTTTAAAGAGGAACGTGAAACGACCGAAGATGATCTGCACCCCGGACGGGACCTCAACCTCAAAAACGGACCAAAGCATTGGTAAATTAATCTGAGAAGATCGTCGTCCAAGCATCCGAGAGCTTCCTGAAATAACAGGAATCGACAAAAATGTGTTCGCCAGCTTTTGCAAGAATCGTTCAACATGCGCAAAGTTTGCGCAAAAATGGTGCCAAAACTCCTCACTCCCGAGCAAAAGGAATAAAGAATGAACATTTGCGCTGACATTCTAAACAACATTGACACTGATCCAGGCTTGTAGACACAGTGACACTGAAGGGGGCAAGATTCGAAAGTGTGGAAGCGGTTAAAAACAAAAGCGATGGAGGTTCTGAACCATCTGACAGACTCGGACTTGCAGCACTGCTTTCAACAATGGAAAAGTCGTATGGAGCGGTGTAGAGATCGCCAAGGGGGAGTACATTGAAGGCGAAAAAATTGCTACTGTAACTGGTAAATACACACATCGTATGTCCTAAAATACCCCTCTTCAAGCTATAGCCATCATGGCACGAAAAAAATCGAATATTTTGAACAGTGACTACAACTACGCATTACCTTGTATAAAATTGATTAGTCAATAAATATTTTAATAAAATACGTTTTAAAACCATAATCCAAAGAGTTTAATATTTATTCCGAATAATTCAGAATTAATTAGCAAAATCGATCTCTACTTGATTTTGTATTATCTTTGGGACATCCTGTATACGATTCCATAAGCTTTTGCGATTCCATAAGTTTTTACACTCTCCATTTCGTACAAATACATATTCAAAAGTGATAATTATATGTAATTCAATTATAATAACATAAAACAACTTTTAAACGCATGAGATCATGATATTAAAGAAGCATAAACTATAAGACCTTCCTAAATTACGAACTACGGCAGTGAAGGTTGTAGAAATTAAAATACTCTTTCAACTATTATTTTTTCCCACACATTACTTTTTTTTCCTATTTAGTACGGCCAAAATAAATAGTTATCGCATGATTTATAATTAACGTGACTAATTGAAACAATTCATTAAATATATTAGGCCTTATAGAAACTAAAAAACTGGACGTTTTCCACGAAACACCGAACTACTACACTTTTCTCGACGCGCGTTTCGCCAACCAAGTTGGCATCTTCAGGAGAAGATTAAAAACTTTTTTTAATCTTCTTAGATTAGTTTTTAATCTTCTCCTGAAGATGCCAACTTGGTTGGCGAAACGCGCGTCGAGAAAAGTGTAGTAGTTCGGTGTTTCGTGGAAAACGTCCAGTTTTTTGTTTCTACGCCGAAGGTTCCAGTACCCACTCCAGGACTTATAGAAACTATTGAATTTCGAAAATTTGAACGTTAGCCAATGACAAACTTGATGAACATATTTTCAAGATAGGTACACTTCCTTATTTTAAAAGTATGGTACCTTTTTTACTGCATATTTAGATTTTACAGGGTGTTTTAGGCAGGTTTTCATCAGGCTTCCCTAGACCTATATTTTACAGTTTTTAATTAGATGCGAGTTTTTTGAAATTTAGTCTATTTTCACCATAACATTTAAAACTATCTCTAGCGGTCATTTTATAAAATAAGCTATCGGTACTGTAGTTAGTAGTACTCTAAAGCTCTGCATCAACGGTTTTATTATATCTCAATTATATACAGGGTGCACAATCTAAATATGTATGCAATAAAAAACACTATGCCATTTAAATAAAGATGTCGATGCTGACTTCAGGCACCATTAAATGTGCACCCATCTTGAAAATATCTTAAAATCAAATTCGTCATAGGCCTATTTATTAGCTTACGTATTTTAAAAATCAATAATTTCTACAAGCCCTAAGTATTACTGTTAATGCATAGTTTTCATGTCACCTTATTTTTTAGTTCAAAGGATTCGTTTTGACTATACAGTATGTTCCATTTTCAATCGTCCTCTTCTTTGAAGAGAAATTCACGAACCAGAAATTTTCTTTGAAATATAATTTTTTTTGCCTAAAATTTTTTGACAGGCTTTTTCGAAGACAATTGGGTGTAATAGCTGTTAAGAGCTTAAGATCTGTTAATGGACATAATAGTACACAAGTTTTATGGCGTATGAATTACATATAGTCACAACGAAAAGTATTTATATTTCCACTTTTTGAAGGTTGGTTAAATTCTGATAATTATTACACTGCAGTTTAATTTTTTTTTTGGTTTTGACAGGTTTTCAGTTTGTGAAATTCTGCATCTAATAAGCCGAGTTGAAAGTGATATACCGAGTGTGTAAAAATATACAATTGTGTTTATAAATAAAATTGTGTTGTTTTAAAAAAAACCGTAAATAACTCCGAAAATATTAAATCATTTCAAAGTTCTTAGACTCATATTAAATGGAAATCTTCAGAATATATACATATCTGACTAATTAACCATTTTGAAGAAATGTTTTGCAGATACAATGTGTTCCATTTTCAGTAGTCCCCTCCTTTGAACTGAAAACTTTGAAAATTCATGAACCAGAAATTTTCTTTGACATTTGACGACAGGCTTTTTCGAAGGCAATTGTGTGTAAGAGCTAGCTGAACATTTTTCCTGGACATGAAAATTATCTGAGGTTGAACCAAAGATATAAAAATTCAAAAAAGCCATACATAACTTTAAAAAAAATAACTGATTCATATCCCTCTAGAACTCGCTGTGTTTTATTAAAAATTCACGAACAGTGATTTTTACGAAAACTATATTTAGGATGATAGTTTTGAATTTGTATGATTTTTTTTGGCTCAACTTTAGAAATGTTTCAGGTCTAGGAAAAATGTTACTAAATGACTCAGTTATTCGATTGAAAGATATATAGATTTCGCTTCAATGTGAGTCGAAGAACTTTGAAAAGGATTTAATATTTGGAGTTATTCACGACTTTTTGAAAACATGACAATTTTAAAATACTTTTTTAGTTATATATTTTCACACAATCGACATATCACCTTCAGCTTGGCTTATTAGACGCAGAATCTCACAAGCTGTAATCCTGTCAGATGCAACAAAATCAATACTGTACTAAAAAAAATATGATTTAAGCAATCTTCAAAAAAGTGGATGTTTCATAACTTTCGTCGACGTCTGTATACATACGTATTTATACAGTGAGTCCGATTATGTTATTCCTGAGACAGTTGAGCGAAGATGTACATACGTAAGTAGTAAACAACTTACCAGTGTGAAGGAACAAGTGGTTTTTCAGATTCGTGTGTTTCGAGAAGCCTCTCGAGCAGATGTGGCATTTGAAAGGCCAAGAACCGGAATGAACGTACATGTGAGATCGAAGATCGCCTGGGGTTGGGAAGGATTTACTGCACAGGTTACATTTATGCGGTTTATCCTGAAAAGAAAATCAATATTCAATGTGCAATAAAGACGGTTTGCGATGAATAATCGAAAAACAGATGATTCTAAGCGATTTTTGTTGAATAAATTGAAAAATCATTTTTTCATTCGACTAAAACTTTAAGCAACATTCTATTTGATAAAAGTGCATGAGAACCGTATAATATTTTGAGAACTGATCGTTATACAGGGTCCGCTAGGGAATTTTTGAGGAGCATGTTATGTGAGGTGAGGTGAACCTAATGTTTTCTGAATAGATAGTACTACTACTAATAGATAGTACTACTCGTTGGCAGATGCCATTTTTGTTGGCAGATGCCAACATCTTCATTGAAACGGGTCGTTCTGTGATTCAAACACAGTTTCGAATTCATTAAGCGCACCTTTATTACTGGCACCTTTTTTCGTGAAAACGGGCGCACAGTTACAGTAAACACAGATCGCTACCTAGCGATGTTACATGATTTTTTTTCTGCCGCAATTGAGAAGACGACGCATTGACCTCATTACTGTATGGTTTCAACAAGATGAAGCAACTTGCCATCCAGATTTCATTGCGTGGAGATGTGGAGTGGTCTCCTCGGTCCCCAGACCTGTCACCTTGTGACTATTTTTTATGGGGCTACCTTAAATCTAGAGTATACATAAACAAACCACGTACATTTGAAACCCTTTCAGAAACAATCACCAGAGAAATTCGAAGGGTTCCACGTTAAATGCTTCAAAGGAGTGTGGACAATTTACCGCGCCGTCTATAGAAGTGCCTAGACAAAAACGGGCACCACCTAACCGACGTAATTTTTCGCACCTGATTACTTTTTTCTTATTTTCCACTATGCATCGTTTTATGGCAACATTTCAGTTATGTATTGAAAAAATAAAATTTGAATTTCGTTGAAAAATAAGAGTGTGACAGTCTTTTAAAAAATTCCATACCTCCATGCCGGACTCTGTACCTAAATAAATATACAGTGCTGATCAAAAGTATCCTCCCTCCAAATTTTGAACTAAATGTCTTAGAAAAAAGTTGAAATCGTTCTATTTTTACTACTTTCTAATGCATAAAAATTGCATACGTCACTTGATCCACCACGTAGAGGGAACTGTCACCGCATTTTTTTCAAATGAGAACGGAGGTCTTGTAAAATCTCCTTTGAAATATAGTACAAATCACTTTTAACCCAGCCTGTTTTAAAATGTATCCAGTAGTTCCCAAATAAAATGTAATTTTTGTTTTTGAAACTTTAATATCCTATTTCCACACAAAACCAATTATTTTGTGAACGTGATAAAATATTCACATTTTTATTTAAAACCTGTTTATAATTAAAATATTTTTTTAAATAAAATCAACCATAAATTAATAGTAAACAATTGTGAGATCGTGTGACTTTTGTATTAATATGACAAGTATTATTGTTATTAAAAACATGTATTATTAGAATTTGTTTTGTCAAATAGTTAATATTTATACTTACTACCATCAATTTCCTATTTAAACTGTTTTCAGTATGTATCCTGATGATGTCAACGTGGTTGGCGAAACGCACAAATTGTAAAACAGTATTTTAGTGTTACGTGGAAGTCTGAATTTGATAAAAGGAAGAATTTATTAAATTCAAGGAATTGCTAAATTAAAATGCAGCTTTTTCATTAGCTATATTTAAAACAAGTGGCTACCTCTCTCCAAAGGTGGGTATTTTTCTGATTTACATAACCATTGCGCAACTTTTTACATTCACACTAACTTTGAGTTTCTAAGGAATTAAATTTACAGTCAGCAACGAAAGTTTTTTTGAAATCGCGTTTTGAAAGTTGCTTAGATTCTGATAATTTTTGCTTCTAATATAATTACAGCTTATGAAATTATGCGTCTAATAAGTACAAGTTGAAGGTGATACGATGTTTGTAAATTAAGTAATGAGACTGGCAACGTAGCGCCCGATCTAGCAACACTGCGGCGACGGAACTTGGAAGAGCGTCAAGTTAACATGTAATGCACCTTCAGTACAAGTTTGAACGTGTTAGAGTCATTTGTTTGTTCTTTGTGATTGTTTTCCTAAACCGTTTTATTTCTTGTGAGTCTTATGAACTCTTAAAAAAGAAGCAGAAGTCAATACTGTGGTACAAAAATGATCACATTTTAAGCAACCTTCAAAAAACGGGTATATGCTTTAACGTTAGTTTCTGACTGTATATTTATTTCTGCTCATGTCAAAAAATATAATATATCATAGAGATGATGCGTAAAATACTAATCATAATCTATAATGACCGTACGATGATTCAGTTTAATCCCGTCCCTAGTGTTCTAGCATCGTACGACTTAATCTTAACATAACCATAAGAAAAACTCATTACGGTCATTAATTAAGCTATGTTTATTTATAATCCGATTATCTGGACGATCTAATTTTTAAAACACACCTTTTAATATAATTCGTGGAAACAGTTCCGGTAACCGCAATCGTTAAAAGAAACCGCAACAGAAGAGGCTGCCTAAGCAGCGATGCCGACTGTGAGTTAGAGATTAAATTGTGATTTACGATTAATGCGACGTGAAAAGAGGCAAGAAGCATTCATCCCGAGCACTCAGATTATTTAGCCGATGTCTATTCGAAGAGGAGAGTCGATGGTCAATCAAGCCACCGTGTGTAACGCATGTACGAATGTGTACCTGTACATCCATTGACAAGCCATAGGCGTAGTTAATAGTTATTTATTATGTTACACGATAAAATAATACACTCGACATCCACATATCCGAACTTTTTGGTTCCGCAAAATTCCACATTTCCGAACTTTCTTCACCTCGGAATAACCGAACCTGACGCATGCGCAAAGGGTTTTTCTGGCTCATTCGACAGCGACAAGTTCGGTTGTGTGGAAGTACAAGTTCGGAAATATCGTGAGAAAAAGTTCGGAAATATCGTGAGTTCGGAAATATGGAGTTCGGATATGTGGATGTCGAGTGTATTATATATTTTTTCGATTACTCCGGCACACAATAAAAATTCTGAACCAGAGGTCTGACATGTCAATTCTTATGTATTTTGATGCCCCAGTTTTCCACAAAACCCCAATTTTGGGTCAAAATTGACCAAGAAAATCCCAAAGTCTATTTTTTGTACCGCTTACTCCATATATCGTTGCCCGAATTCGCAACTGTCGTAAATCCCTTATAGGACGAAATTCAAATGTTATAGCCATCTCGTTGATCAGTATGTAAGTTATCTATCAACAAATCTGCACGCCCTAAATACAGTTCCCTGTAATGTAAAAGACGATTAAGAAAACATCGTTAGTCCAGAAGTGACTAGTTGAAAAGGAAGTGATCGGAATAAATTATCGTAAGTCCGTTATATAAGGATGCAGAAGTCATAAGTCCTTAAAAAAAACTGAAAACTACTGTTCTTATGATTTTTTTAACTTCATAACAAGCATCCATCCATGCCTAAATCAGCAAAAAAAAAGTATGGCTATAAATAAACGCACATTGTATTTTTTGTGCCGCCCTGTAAAATTAGTCAAAATGGACTTCGTGTAACTTTGTAAAATTCGTCATTTGCGAATTAGGGAAACGATATGTCGTTTCCGGAGTATTTTTTAACCACAGAAAAAGGATTCCGTAATCTAAATTTACTTGTGACACTTCAGTAACTCAAAAAAAGACCAACTTTGGGTCAAAATGGCCAAAGAAATTCCAAAATACTTTACCTTCCTATTTTGGTTACTAATGGCTTGTGACTAAACCGTTGTTAGAAAGTGAGACAAAGAAATTCATACTAAAACAAAGACTCAAAACTCGAACTGAAACTTACACAAGCAAACCCAGACACACAATTTACACTGAAACTCAGACAATCAATATTTTACTCAAACCGAGATGCAAAACTCACACTTGAACTATGACAAGCAAACTGAAATTCAGAGAGTGCTACAAATAGACGACAAATACGACAAATTCGCGGCTTGTGTGACTGAAACAAAGTTAAATCTCGCTTTAAATAGCCAACTCAAAATTGTACTTTGAAAAAACATCTCTTAGACATAACTTTTTAAAAACAAATAACACACAAGAACTGATGAAAAAAAAAACAGATTCTTCATTACATGTAAAGTAATTGTAAAAAAAATATATTTTGAAAGATGAAACACTGTTATTCATTAATTCGTTACTGAATTGAAGAACTTTTAAATTTTTTAGAAATAAAGAAAAATAAAATCCGTTAAGAACTATTTCTTATATAAATACTCTTCTATAACGTACCCAAATAAACAATGTATTCAATTCTTACTTTGAAAATGATATGTCGTAAAGAAATTGTAAATAGAATAGATTTAAAAGTCTGGTTTGCTAAATTGTATCCCGAAATTGGGGTTTTGTAGGAAATCGAATAATGAGGAGTAAATTTGGACTACGGAATCCTTCACACCGGTTGAAAATACTCCGGAAATGATATACCTGGAGTAAATGGTACTAAAAATAGACTTTGGTATCTTTTTGGTCAATTTTGGCCCAACATTGGCCCAACATTTTTTGGGATAATGAATTTGTATCCTTACGTAAACAATCTCAATTCACTGTCCGACTCTGTCTTTAATATTTTAGTGCCATCTCTAGTTTTCAATCAGTATATGCTAAACATAAATAAATTCTTGTCAGCCCTGCTTATATTTCTATAGCAAACATTATTTACCATGACATTATTTACTACTATGTTTTTTTTCCTTTTTTAATAGTACTATTAATAAACACCTGCACATAGTAGACCAAAAATATTTCTTATCTACGACAGTTAGGTCAAAAGTAAGTTTAAGCGATTCTAGATAACATTCAACTGTCTTGACATAATTCCATGGAGCACTTGACTCATCGAGCGGTCCTCAAACTCGATATTTTACTCTATCGATACTTTGAGATCGTATAGAAAGAAATACCTTGTTTATATTTTGTTAACGTGTTAAAAGGTATTTATTATGGGGATTTTGAGGAGTTCTTATTAAAGCTATGGATTCAAATTTGTTTATGGATTTGTACATAAATAAAAGTAGACACCCTGAATGCAACTTTCCCAAAAGCATATTCTTCGTAGTTTTGGTAGAAAAAAAATTTTTTCCGCAGCAAATGTTGGGATAAAATGTGCATTAAACAACTAAAATCAAGAGATCAACTACTAGTATTTACACCGCAAGGGTGGATCAAGTCATACTTAGTTTAACAGCAAGGGCAGGTAACGTATTTTAATTTTAAATCGAGTGGGTACGACGCCACTGGCGTGAATTGCTACAGTAACTTTATCAGATTTATTTTGTTTTGTGCTTCGTGATATTCCTCTGACGTTAGCCCCCGTTTTTATTGAATTTAAAAAGCGTACGTCAATCAGACTTCCCCGAGATGCTTTCAAAGTAACGCCCGAGATGGTATCTCGCGATTACACCATTAAATTCATATTATAATTAGCTTGAAATTTCCTTAATTGATTCGTTATATGTTTTGTATATTTCATAAACAATCCATAATGGAGAGGGAGTGGAATCCGACCGCAGAGGTATGCGTACGTTAGGAGACTTATCTTATCTGTGGATCTCTTTCGGTGTTTATTGAGGTGTAAACATATTTGTGAGAGAAAGCAGTATTAAATGACGAATTTCGGGAAGAGCCGACATGACGAAACGAAATTTAAAGCTTTATTCTGTAATTAATACGCAAGTGGAACATCGATGTGAAGAAATTCTTGGATAGTTAGGATTAGGGTCCGGAAAGTATGCCACGACGCAGGGTCGGACTCATAATCTGCCATGTCATTGACGGAACGACATACGAGAGACCAAAAAGACGAGTAAAAATGTATTAATAATAGACATACCTATCGCTTGTGCCATTCAGAAACACCAACTGTTTGCATTGTTTGAGCTTACGTTGCCACAACCAGTAATCTTTTTGCATTTATTTTTGTTTGGCCTGCACATACCTTTCTAGGAGGAAAATGATCGTTCCACATCTACTGAAGTTAAAGATGCAAATTCAAAATAGTTCACATGGACAGAGAACGACACACCAATCATATTATTTTCACGAGTTTCGCACAGTTGTTTGTATCACTAACAGTTGTTTGTTATCACAAATATCAGTACATTGTTATTTTTACATACATACACAGAGGACAATGCACGTGTTATTACAATTTCTATACTTTTAGCTGTTGTTTGTTATACTCGTTTACTGTCTCAATATCAATATCGGAAGTGAAATATCTGAAACACCTAAAATTCGTATCAGATTACCGCAAAAATTTGTTGTTTCGTCCTCTGTCGGCCACAGAAATTTATTGCGTATGTCTTCTTTGATATTTCCAACGATACATTGATATGTCTTCTGTAAATATAGTCACTCACGACACATAAAATTATTTTGAAATCGACTTTCTACCGGCCACCCGCTCTCATCGAGATAACGTAAAACACTACGGAATCGGCGCACATACCGTGGCGAAACTGCATTTACGTATCCTGTCTACCCGCACGGTATAGTCCCAGTGCGTGTTACCAGGCACGGTCAGTGACGTACGTATGCACTGACAAGAGATACACCCGTATATAATTTAAAAGGCGCGTAAAAAAAGACGGTTTATACTTTAATTATCATAGAATTGTATAGTGCTGCGTTGTGGCAAACTTTACGGACCCTGGTTAGGATCTACAGACGCAGAAATATCAAATAATCTCATAAATATCGTAAAATAGTACTTCGTGTGTAGAGCTTCAAGTGTTTTGTAGCTGGAAACGTGCTTTAAGCCCCTTTATGTCCTTGGAGCACTGTGATTTAAGCCTTTTTTGTGAAAATGTAATTGAAGCTTTGTTGTAATTGAATTACTTTATAAGTGCCTTGTGATTGGTAATTTAAAAAAGGCGTTTAAAGTTATTTTCAAGGGATGCAAGCACTCTTTAAATTCCAATTCTAAATATACAAAAAAAAAACGTGTATACAGTGATGAGTAACAGTGTGGAATCAGGTAAATCTTTGAAATTAATAGAGAATTGATATGAAATTCTAAATGCGAAAATGAATGTTAAAAGTCCATAACTTGAACTCAGCTTGAAATATACAGAGTGTTCAAAAAACGACGACGTACCAAAGTTATTTTTCTTTTTTAATCAAATGCCCTGTATATTTTCTGATACTCTTTGATGAGCTTATTGCAACTTGGTATCTAAACTGGATGCTTTGGGAGCTACAGTAAAAAAAATGTGATTTTAAGTATTTACTTTTAAATTTTTTTAAAGAAAAATTGTGACAAAATAAGTAATTAGGGCTTGAAAATCCAAAGCACTTTAAGTAAAGGCTTACAGCCTAATGCTTCTTTAGCTGAAATCTTTGTCCAGCTCTGATCTCATGTGTACTTTTCCCATTTTAAGATAAACAGCAACGAGAAATTAGGAATTTTTAAAGTATGGCGTAAAGATTGCAATCAGTATAGGGCAAACAAAAAAAGAAGAAACACAGTTCACTTAAAATATGGTAAACAAAGACTACCTACTACAACAAAGACTACTTCCTACTTAGACCAAAATCATTTTACCAATAACTGTAGAATTCAGTTTTGATTTTTGAGTACATATGTATATAAAATAGCTGTAGAAGTTATTGAGAACATATTGGCGTTATGTCGATAAATCCCAAGAAATGCAGTAATTGGGAAACGTCGGAAAAGTGGAGTTTTACAGTTTATGGGAATGTTAATAATCACCTAGGTAGTACCGCGTAATGCCCATGCTATCTTTAATTAAATAATCCGGATAAATACCGCAGATTCTGTTATATATTCGGAATGTAGAAAATGATCGGTATGAGACGGTATAACGGTGAGACAGATTACCGGCAAAAATTACTTCATCCGTGGCTTTTCAGTCCAAGTCTGAAACATATCTGACGGAGTAATAATTGTTTACAGCTGTCAATAACGCGTAAAGAGTGAATTGACGATAATGTACTGTTGTATCTACTCAACTATTGATGAATGGACAGGCTAAATGTTGCTACTTATTTACGATGCGAGTATCATATGAGAAATAATTCGTATGGGGGGAGACCGGGGTAATATAACAAATAGTATGATGAAGAACAAAGTAATTAATAAATAACTAGTATAATATCTATAAAGTAACAGCTATATTTAACAGCTGTCTTCTATAATGAGATTAAAGAATTTTTTTTCAGGAATATTTAAAAAAAAACAACCTTTTTTTGAGGTAGTGAGCGTACGAGGTGTGGCTATTAAATAACCGAACTGACGCTACTACCAGCGCGTTACCGAACGTGTCGCGACAAGTTTGAACAGAACTGTGTCTGGTGATACTTTGCCCACCCTGAGCTCGCTGGATAAGCCAGTGGGTCGCTCAGCTTGACTGTAGCAGTCGTTTGAATTAGTCTACGCACCAGTGACGCATCGAAAAAATGTTAAGTGTTCGGTTGGAGCAACGGGTTAATCTCGTTTCTTGTTAAACTGGGGAAAACTTTTGCAGAAGCGTATGCAATGTTAAAAAAGTGTACGGGAATGAATTTTTATCCCGCACACAAGTGTTTGAATGGTTTAAACGGTTTAAAGAGAGACGTGAAACGACCGAAGACGATCCGCGCCCCGGGCGGCCCTCAACGTCAAAAACGGACGAAAACATTGAAAAAAGTGGTAAATTAATTCGCGAAGATCGTCGTCTAAACATGCGAGGGCTTGCCGAAATAACAGGAATCGACCAAGAATGTGTTCTCCAGATTTTGCATGAATCGTTCAACATGCGCAAAAATGGTGCCAAAACTCCCCACTCTCGAGCAAAAAGAATCAAGAATAAACATCTGCGCTGATATTCTAAACAACATTGACACTGATCCAGGCTTGTTAGACACGGTGAGTAATTGTGATGAGAAGATTCGAAAGTGTGGAAGCAGTTAAAGCAAAAGCGACGGAGGTTTTGAACCAGCTGACAGACGCGGACTTCCAGCACTGCTTTCAACAATGGAAATGTCGTATGGAGCGGTGTAGAGATCGCCAAGAGGAGTACATTGAAGGCGAAAAAGTTGCTACTGTAATTGGTAACGAATAAAAAGTGTTATGACAGCAGTTCGGTTATTTAATAACCACACCTCGTATGTATGTAAGGTAGTCTATGTGTGTGTAACAATAGTGGTAGTGTCTGTGCAACTTTTTTTTATTATGTTTGACTTCTGTCAAACGTGAATGTTCTCATCTTTTCATTCTAGTAAACAATAAAGACATTCACCGTTTCACATAACCCGTTGGAGATTATTTATTTAAACTGTTCATGTAATCAGGTCGGATATAATATATTAAGACGCATTTCTGAGTAATCGTATTTTCGTCTTCTTCTGTCACGTCGACGCCCACTTCTCCAGTTAATTATTAAATCCCCATGGGAATTTGCCACGTTGGTTTTGTTTCTAAATTAAATTAGTCACACTAGTCCTTCGACGGCAGCAACCTTCGGGTCTCTTCTTATAAGGGTCCGGACCGCTGGGCAGGTGCTTTTTTGAAATATAGCCGAGACAAATCGGTATATCAAACATTGGGTCGAAAAAAAGTAATGAACGGAAAGAACGAAAACGAATTATGGACCGATGTTTTACGTAGAAAAAAAAACGTAATTAATTATTGTGGTTATTAATTATATTTCTTTATCGTCTTTGCGGAGCAATGAAGAGGTTAAGTTATTTACAATATAATATTGAAATTGTGCACCGGGTGTAACGTATTTTTTTATAAATACAAGATTATAATAAAGTAAGGGATATGATTACATACAAAAAGTACCCAGATATTTGGATTTAAATGAACCGCTTAAAGGGAATTGGTAAAATGTTTTTTTTTTCTTCAAATTGGTAGCCCCTTCCTTAATCACCAACCCTGTTTAGAGCGCGATCTGTTACTCAGTATGTTTACAGCAGCTGTTAGTAATAGACGACCTCAAATCAAAACGTTAGTGCTTGAAAATCGCCACATGAGTGTTAAAGAGTTAGCTCAAGAGTGTGATATATCAACAATGTGGGCTCATGGTATTTTGAGTGATATTTTGGACATGAAACGCGTCGCTGCGAGACTGGTTCCGAAAGAGCTGAATGTTCTTCAAAAAAAGCATCGGAAGCAGGTTGATCTTGACATGGTTTCCAACCAACAACAAAAATCAATAGAAACTAAATTACAATTCCGTCCTCGTTTTGCAACCGTGGACTTGCGTAATTGTAACATTTGCAGGTATTGGTCACCAGTAACAGCTACAGTTGCGACATTCGTCATGTATTTCCTCGAAAAAATATGGACCAGTGATGAATTTTACTCTGAAACCACACGAAACAGTGTGTTTCTTGTCATGAAAACCTTTCTGAATGTTTGTATGTGAATTTTCTGTTAATTATATTTAACAGCTTTGAGTATCGACTCTGTCAATAAGAGAAAAAATGAGCCTCATCTGTCCATAACATGCAAGCTAACCATTCAGGTTTAATTTCAATCTGAGTCCACAATATCAAAGAAAAATCGTACCATAAAAATTCATTCAAATATATCTCTGACCTTATGATAACCTACAAAAAGAATTCTCTGGAATATTTCGTTTTATCCTACTGCGCGTATTCTTGATGACTGCATGATGCTTCATTAAAGTATCGACGCCATTTGAAAACCGCATCGTTTTTCGAGTAATCATCGTCTGAATAGACGCTATAATGACAAATAGAAAACAGTCAGATTGATATATAATTAAATCCCCTACTGAGTTGCGGGTTCTATTAAAATTACCACCGGCAACATATAATAGTGATACGGAGCTGAGGAGATCTCATAACTAGATACGCACCGTGGATAATGATAGTTGCGCCGCTTTTATGGTATGGTTCATTAGGCAGTTTGGGTAATTAATATTTATAAAACGCGACTAAGGAGTACTCGCGGTGTCATTGGCGTTCGCCATATACAGGGCGAGTTTTTACTCAGTATTTGGTCTATAGAATCGTTGTTTTATAAAAAAATATTAAAATATAATATGTGGGGCTGTTCGCATCCTTTTTTGTCACGAAACACCAAGAAGCGGTAGGAATTTTTTGACCAAACTTGGCAGAAACGTTTAACTACCCAACAGTAATATAGTCCAGTCTGTGAGCTGGGAGACTAACTAAGTTTGGTGCAGCTACTCGAATTAAAAACATTGTTTTGCATCATGTTCTATGAACCTCTAAGGTCATTCGTGACTATCAACAAACTTGGCAAACCCCCTCAGAGCACCCCTATCCTATAAAACACACCCCATTCTCACCCTCATGTTTAGAGTGGTATTTAATTTTCGAAAAAAATGACAATTAAGCATCGAAAGTGGGTTATAGAAGTTTTTTGGGTCGCTGATCATGAATTCGACGTCATTTTCCCGGAAAATTCATGCCACGGCCGGGAAAACTGGAAAAATGTCACTTGCGGAAATTTAATCATTGTTCACGCGATTTGCGTTTTTTGCGTCATAAAAATATCCAGCAGCGTATAATGATAACGAATAACGAAAAATCATGTACATTTTCTGGAGAACTATGAAAATTTTCCGGAAAACCTGGAGAGACAATTTTTCAATTTTATGAAAATGATCGTGTGATAAGTCGCTATTGGGGTTTCTTGGGACGCTGATCATGAATCCGATGTCACTTTCCCGGAAAATTCATGCCACGGCCGGGAAACCTGGAAAATTGGGTCACTTTTGAGGAAAGTTAATCATTGTTCACGCGATTTGCGTTTTTTACGTCATAAAGATATCCAGCAGCGTATAATGATAACAAATAACGAAAAATCATGTAAATTTTCTGGAGAACTATGAAAATTTTCCGGAAAATCTGGAGAGACAATTTTTCAATTTTATGAAAATGATCGTGTGATAAGTCGCTATTGGGGTTTCTTGGGACACTGATCATGGAATCCGATGTCACTTTCCCGAAGAATTCATGCCCGGGGCCGGGAAAACTGGAAAATTGGGTTACTTTTGAGGAAATTTAATCATTGTTCACGCGATTTGCGTTTTTTACGTCATAAAGATATCCAGCAGCGTATAATGATAACAAATAACGAAAAATCATGTAAATTTTCTGGAGGACTATGAAAATTTTCCGGAAAACCTGGAGAGACGATTTTTCAATTTTATGAAAATGATCGTGTGATAAGTCGCAATTGGGGTTTCTTGGGACACTGATCATGAATCCGATGTCACTTTCCCGAAAAATTCATGCCTAGGCGGGGAAAACTGGAAAATTGAGTCACTTTTGCGAAAATTGAATCATTGTTTACGCGATTTGCGTTTTTTACGTCATAAAGATATCCAGCAGCGTCTAATGATCATTATACGCTGCAAATCGCGTGAACAGTGATTCAATATTCGCAAAAGTGACCCAATTTTCCAGTTTTCCCGGCCGTGGCATGAATTTTCCGGGAAAAATGACATCGGATTCATGATCAGCGACCCAAAAATACCCCAGTAACCCACCTTCAATGCTTAATTGTCATTTTTTTCAAAAATTAAATTCCACTATAAAAATAAGGGTGAGAATCGAGTGTGTTTTTTAGTATAGGGGTGGTCTGAGGGGGTTTGCCAAGTTGGTTGATAGTCACCTTAGAGGTTCATAGAACATGATGCAAAAAAAAATTTGAATTCGAGTAGCTACACCAAACTTATTTAGTTGGCCTAATTCCCCGGCTCATAGACTGGATTAATAATATAATTGATGATAATTTCGTTGCGATCAAGAGGTAATGGCATATCTGACACTTTTGTCACTTGTTGGTAACATTATTAACGAGTGTAGACCCACTTTTCCAGCAAGATAATGCACGTCCTCACATCGCGAAGACTTCTCTTAATCGGTTCGAAGAGGCCCATGGTAATATCTTGCCATGGCCACCCAGATCCTCCCATCTCTCACCAATAGAAAATCGAACATTACGGGAAGAAGATTGGAAGGAACTTAGCGAACTTACTTAGCGAATGCTCCACAAACACTCGAAGCTCTCCGGCATGAATAGCAGGCTGCTTGGGACACAATACCCCAAGAGGACATAGACCACCTACTGGAACCAATGCCACCAAGATAATTATTTTGCTTTTTTTCTTCCAAATTTTAATCAGTTATTATCGTTGAGTAGCTAAACGTTTCTGCCAAGTTTGGTCAAAAAATCCCTGCTCCTTCTTGGTGTTGCAATTTCCATGTCACTAAGGATATTTATTTATTAAAAAAAAAAGACAAAGAGGAAACAAAAATGGTACGACATTGGAACAAATCTGAAGTTGTCCCTAGACAGTGAATAGTTGTTTCCGAAGTCATTTTTCCGCTGAAAACAAACTTAGAATTGCTCTATTACGTCAGGTTTTCGAGGTATTCTAACCTAAGAGTGCAAAAAAAAAACACTGTTTTTTGACATATTTCAGGTTATGTCGCACCGCGAATTTTTGTTTCTCAAAAAATTGTGTGGGGAATCTTAAATTACAAGTCTTCCTTTTTCAAATGCCGTTGAGTTTGCTCAAGATATCGCTTTTTCAGATTTTAAAGATATTTGCACAAACTCAACAGCATTTGGAAGGGCAATAACAGTACTTTAGGATACATCGTCTCTTTTTTTTTGATAAAAAAAATGACGATGATACATAACCTCAAAAAATGTAAAAAAAAAACAGTGTTTTGCACTTAATCTGACACAAACACAAATCTGACCTTAGGTTCCGAACGAGCGGATTTTTTGACATAAAAATATTGACTTGTTATGATTTTTTAATATTTTTTACGCGTCCTGATAAAAAAAAAACAATATTTTGATGTACACGTGTCCCTAATGAGTTTTCACAAACATGAAAATTTCAAAATGCGATAACTCGGCGAAAGAAAGAAGAAGACTTGTACTGTAAGATGCCAGACATGTTTTTTTTTAGAAAAAACATTCGCGATGTTGTTTTTTTTTGCACTTTTAGGTTAGAACATCTCAAAAACCTGGCGTGATAGAAAAATTTCAAGCATTTATTTGTTTTCAGCGGGAAAATTACTTCGGAAACAACTATTCATTGTCCAGTGGCACAAAATTTTCAAAATTTTGCAGGGTAGTGTAATTAACATCATCAAAAGGTGATTTAAACTAAAGCAGCACACATCACACTAGAAGTGTGCGTCTGAATAGTTCCAGAAGCATTGGAACTAATTGATTGCATAGAGTCCACTTTCCAAAGGCACGTACGTACTTTTTTGCCGCGGCCTCTAATTATTTAGCGATAAACCCGAACGTACTCCTTTATTTTCAACGATCTCTAACGAAAGCAATTAATACAGTTTTACGCGAAACGGTTTTATTCCCGCGACGTAATTGTCGGAGAGCGGCATAATTCAGGAGGAATTTTACGTCCCGACCGAGAGAGGCCGTCCCATAAACATAAACGGTGGCATTTAGATTTCGCCAGCGTTAAGTCGGTTTATGGTTTTTTGGAGTCGGCCGATTAACGGCCGCAATAAAAGAATATGGGAAAATCGTTAAAATCAGGAGCGCGAGGGGGGCGGCTATTGTGGGAACGGCGGAGGCAGCGCGCTCTCTGTGCCATCTGCCGGCACGCGAAGTTTTGCCTCGAAAAGACAACAAAGGCGATGAAAATGGATCCAAAATTGGGTTGTAAGGAATATTTCTAGTCATTTGTAGTTTTAAAATGTCGAAAAATCAAAATCCTAGCTGCTCCCCGCATAAAGTTTAAAAAAGGAAAGAGGTTTTTTTCATGTTTTTTTTTTCGACCATTTAAATTCCTCTAGCTGAGAGGTAAACAATCGTATGTCCATAAAAGAAAATTTCAGTAATGACCAAAACAAGTGGAAACGCTAATGGAGATAAATGGAGATACTACATTTTCTAACCTAAAAGTATTGGCAATCATACGTGACTTAGGATTTTTTGCCACAATAACAAAATAAACGACTGTAGTTTAAAGATGATCTTAACTCCGTACTGGCAAAAGTTTGAGTTACGACTGTTTACCTCTCAGCTACAGATTTAGATTACACATATGACCTGCAAATTATGTGATAAAACACACCAAACTTCATCCATCACAACTGAATTAACTGATTTCACCAGTCGAGGAATTCAAATATCAACATTTTTTGTATTTATTTATTTATTTACAGGTACAACCACCCAATAGACAACCTATTACAGGGTGGGAACGATCACATTACATTAATATAGATCATAACATAGTATAAAACAAAGTCGCCTCCCGCTGTCTGTCTGTCCCTATGTATGCTTAGATCTTTAAAACTACGCAACGGATTTTGATGCGGTTTTTTTTAATAGATAGAGTGATTCAAGAGGAAGGTTTATATGTATAATACATGCATAATATAGTAGAGAAACACTGATAATTTTAGAGGTTTCTAATGTGATGTCATAAACAGTTCGAAGCCGGGGCGGGTCGCTAGTATAACATAAAAGTAAATTAATGAAGTATCAATACATTTGAAGCTTAAATACAGTGCGACTCTCAAGATCACAGAAAAATGTGTTATAATATACAGTATACTTAAATATATGTTATATACAACTAAAATTCAGGAAGAAAGTAATCCGCACTTTTCACAACATAATATATTTTTAATACGTCAGCATACATCAGGTTATGTGTATTTTTTCGATCACGTCGTCTAGAAACGCAATAAACGTTAAAAGGGCTCAGCACAGAACCTTGAGGTACATAAAACGACTTAAACCACGTTATTCCACATGTAAACGATTCTAAAAAATAATCCAAAGAATTCCATATAATTTGAGAATAGCGAGTTTTTTGGCTTCGAGACTAATTTTTAAAAATTTATAACTCCGGTTTATTTGAGCTACAAACTTCTTTTTCTTTTCATTTTAAAGCTAAAGGACTGAATTTTGAGAAAAAAATATTTTAAATAAAAATTATTAACAAATTCATATTGTTACTAACAATTTTTTAATTGTTTAAATCAATTTTTAACAACGCATTCTTCGTCAAATTTTACATAAAAAAACATATTTTCAAAATATGGTAGGTACCTTTATTATTACTATTGTTACAACATTAATTTATATAGCGCTACACGTGAAAAAAAAACGGTTTTTCGTTAATAAAAAAAAACTATAGCTCGGACGAACAAAAGTTAAATATAAAAAGTTGTAGATAATAAAAAGATCTACAATTGTGTCTTAACTGTTTTTCGTCATAACCTCAAACTTTTCAAATAAATTGAAAAAAATGTTTAAAATCACCTTTTTTAAATTTATTTGCCACATTTTTTACTCATGTCGTTTCTTTTTTTATTATAAGTAATTATTAATGTTTGTTTTAACAAATTATATTTATTAGCAATCAATGTCATGAAAAAAGCATAAATTAATAAATGATAGAACATTATTTTATCAGATAAAAAAATTATTGTGGTTTCATTACTTATTTATTGATAAATATTTACCAATAAATAAGTAATTGTATAAATAAGTATTGGTATATATTTACCAATAAATAAGTAATGAAACCACAAAAAACTGGACGTTTTCCACGTAACACCGAACTACTACACTTTTCTCGACGCGGTTTCACCAACCAAGTTGGCATCTTCAGGAGAAGATTAAAACTTACAGGAGAAGATTAAAATTTAAAAGAGTTTTAATCTTCTCCTGAAGATGCCAACTTGGTTGGCGAAACGCGCGTCGAGAAAAGTGTAGTAGTTCGGTGTTTCGTGGAAAACGTCCAGTTTTTTGTTTCTACGCCGAAGGTTCCAGTACCCACTGTAGGAATGAAACCACAATGATTTTTTTTATCTGATAAAATAATGTTCTATCATTTATTAATTTATGCTTTTTTCATGGCATTGATTGTTAATAAATCTTATTTGTTAAGAAAAACATAATAATGACTTATATTAAAAAAAAGAAACGACATGTGGCAAAAAATGTGGCAAATAAATTTTAAAAAAAGGTGGTTTTAAACATTTTTTTCAATTTAATCGAAAAGTTTGAGGTTATGACGAAAAACAGTTAAGACAAAATTGTAGATATTTTTATTATCTACAACTTTTATATTTAACTTTTGTTCATCCGAGCTATAGTTTTTTTTTATTATTAACGAAAAACCTTTTTTTTTTCACGTGTAGCGCTATATAAATTAATGTTTTAACAATAGTAATAATAAAGGTACCATGTTTATACCAATACCAATAAAGGTACCATGGAGAATACGATAAACATACAAAAAACTGGCTACGAGGTGGAGGCCGTTGTTAAAAATTGATTTAAACAAATAATTGTTAGTAAAACAATATGAATTTGTTAATAATTTTTATTTAAAATAGTTTTTCTCAAATTCAGTCCTTTAGCTTTAAAATGAAAAAAAAAGAAGTTTGTAGCTCAAATAGAACCGGAGTTATACATATTTAAAAATGAGTCTCCAAGCCAAAAAACTCGCTATTCTCAAATTTTCGATCACTTGTATTAACGAAAATATGTGAACACGTATCTGTAAACTACTGTACGTACCGTAAAATATCGGACACGTATCTCTTATTTTTCGATATAGAATCAGTGAAAAAAGTTTCAGCCAAATCGGAGATGTGTCGGTCAATTTTCATCAAAATCCGTACGGTTTGTAAAAGAATTACCCATATACGGAAAATCCAAGCTACCTTCAAAACAGATAACCGCTTGGTCTAATAAGAAAATCGTTAAAATCAGGCGCGCGAGGAGGGCGGCTATTGTGGGAACGGCGGAGCTGGCGCGCTCCCGGTGCCATCTGCCAGCACGCAAGACCAAGAACGTTGGCAAGACATCCGGTTCCTCCGCTATCGCCGCGCCAATCGGTAGGAATGACTTACCGGCCGGCCGGTGCGCGTTCCAGGAAATGAATTATTTTAATGCGTATGCGCCGCAGGAAATGAATTGGAAAGATGTTAGGTGTAACGTTTGCCTTTCTCGAGTAAACGTTAGGTACTTTCGAACATTGGAAGGTGGAAGCCGTTATCTTGTGGTAGGTAATCCATCACTGCGATACAACAGAACGTAAAGCTACTTTATTTATTTTTTAAATTCTACAGAGTGATCGATTAAGGGGTTACAGAAACTTGGCGCTCGGAAAAATAGGTATAAAAATATTATTTTTTTGACGCAGCTATTAAAATAAAATAATTTTTATTTTATACATAATATGGGTGATTCTGCCGTAAGTAGCTCAAATCGTGTCCAGAGCTCATGCATCCGTATAAAAATAAAATTAAGTATTTGAACAACGTCGTGACTCTTTTCGGCTTACAACTTTTAACCGATATATAATCTCCTTCACGAAGAAAATTGAAAAAGTAGAGTACAAATGTCGTTCCGACCCCTGTCCAAAACGCAGTTTTGTAAATAAAAAGTCCCGCCCAGAAGAAAATAAATGTTTTTTTCCAAATTCGCGCATATACATCATCAATTGTAGTAATTACTGATTACATTTGTAGATTTATAATTACATACATTTTTTACTAATAAGAATTTTTAGCGCATACTTTTTGTCACACAAATTGTACTAAAATCATGGTAAGTATATAAATCGCTTTGAAAACGCGCCATATAGTTCCGCAGCGCCACCTACCGGTAACTTTTAGAATTACATACCTAACGTAAACTTATGCACGTGTCAACGCCGCTAAAAGTTTTGATCCTTTGAATAGACAAGTGCATCATTTTTCGCTTTACTTGCTTACAAATATTTTGGTCAGTTCCGACCCCCCTCTACAGCGACCTCTAGGTGTACTTGAATAGATATGTAAACTACATTTCCTTATACTATTTGACGGTGACAGGTACTCAAAAAGGGCAGGGCTCAAACATTCCAAACCAAACACGCGTTTTTTTCTGGTATGTAATAAATCATAAATGTTGTATAACTTTCGATACGAATATTTTGTAGTGAATTCATTGTAGATACTTGTCTTTGATGTACTTTCAAGCAATAATAAGCAGAAACAATTTTTTTTTTATTACATTTCAAAAATTACAAATTTTAAATCAAATCCGAGCCAGTTACGGTAGAATCACCCACATACATAGTAGTTTTATGAATAATCTGAAATAATAACGAATAAAAAAAAATAAAAAACGACGGACATATGAGTCATCAAGTAGGATCCTCTTCTGAAAATCGTTGTTGACTTGTACTTTTTTTTCTCTGTCAGGCATCGTCCGAAAAATCAGAAATATTGTTTTTCTAATCTAGAACGGTAACAGCTAAGATATAATCTACTCACAAAAATTAA
Organism: Aromia moschata; assembly: GCA_029963805.1. Taxonomy (NCBI): domain Eukaryota; kingdom Metazoa; phylum Arthropoda; class Insecta; order Coleoptera; family Cerambycidae; genus Aromia; species Aromia moschata. The sequence goes on along the minus strand of JAPWTK010000337.1, from coordinate 335,819 downwards.
TAGAGCAAAAAAATCTGAATTTTTCTCCGATTTTGGACGGACTGTATCTAAGGGAAAAACGGGCGTATCGCGAATTAAAAAAAAAAGGTTTTGTGGCTCCAAGACCCTAATTTTCGAATCTGTAGGCCAAATTTTTTAGAAGCCACGGTTTTAACGCAATTCGAAGAAATAGTGCGAAAATACTTGACAGGATTTTATAGGATGTTTATTCCAGTTTGCGAAACTGCCTCAATTTTCTGGATGATAATTGGTTGCTGAGATATTGATGGTTGAAGATAAAAGTGTCCTTTTTCGTTCAATTGCGGATATCTCCGCGACAAATGGACGTAGCAAACAATTAAAAAAAGAAGACTGAAGCTTAATAAACAGGCTATCTGAACCCTACAGTTGTTTAACCGAAAAAAAAAAATGTCCGAGTCCGTGGAGCGAGAAAAAGAAGGCTACAAATTTGGAAAAAAACATTTTTCGCACTCTTTCTTCGGATTGCGTTAAAACAGTAGCTTCTAAAAAATGTTGGTACCTACAGATCCGAGAACTAGAGTCTTGGAGCTTCAAAACGCTTTTTTATATTCGCGAAACGACCATTTTTCAGTTAGATACAGTCCGTCAAATATCGGAGAAAAATTTAGATTTTTTTTTGCTCCATTAATTTTTGTGAGTAGTATAGAACAGGGATATTTTTGAATTCTGTTGTAGAAATAACAGCTGTTTGAAAAAAAAAAACTCTGCTGAACTGAAACCAAAGCTGTTTTTTATTGAAATTTTGTGTTTAAAAAATGTATTATATAACTTATGAAATAGACATCCAATCAAAAAATATACCATCCTATATCTTAGATAATATCATAAAGAATATGTGTTTCAAATTTTAACAAAATCGGTTAAGTAGATCTTGAGATATCTGGTACACCACTTTGGAAAAATCAGTTTTAATCAGAATTTTTTTTAAATTGCCTTCAATCTCCCAATCTAAAATTCCCCAAAGAAATTATTGTGATAAAGGACTGACTAAAAGAACAATACTCTTTGTCAAGGCTTTGACTTGTTGTGCCGGCCGGTCCGATCGCTACCTGAGTTTCGGATCGACTCTGTCCCGCTCACTTCTAATTTCTGTATATCCAAAAATTATTTAAACTTTGAAAGTGTTATACATTTTAAATATTCTTAAAACTATAAACACTTTATCAAGGCAAAAAAGATTCGATTTTTTTAAAATCACAAGGTGGTGTAACCCCTTAATAATGGGATATCCGGAAACAGGTGCTGAAATTATGACGTCAGAAATCATAGATATGGATTTCGACTTTATTATGTCTCATCAGAATGATATATCTGACGATGAACAATGAACGAGTCTCGGTTTGTTTTTTCGCCTGGGAAATATAGCGGTGGCATAAAGGGACTGCCCTCTAGTAACTTGTTATTCGTCGTGAGATATATCATTCCCAAAATGGGTCATTTTTTCATATACATACTCTGAGGATTTCCCTTTAATATGAGTATACGAGGTGTGCATATTAAATAAAGTTTGAACAGAACTGTGTCTGCTGATACTTTCCCCACCCTGAGCTCGCTGGTAAGCAGCTCATTTACTAGCTGGCAAGCTGGCAAGCAGCTAGTAAGTAGGTCGCTCAGTTTGACTGTAGCAGTCGTTTGAATTAGTCTACGCACCAGTTACGCGTCGAAAAAATGTTAAGTGCTCAGATCGAGCAACGGGTTAATCTCAAGTTTCTTGTTAAACTGGGGTAAACTTTTACAGAAGCTTATGCAATATTAAAAGTAGTGTATGGGAATGAATGCTTATTCCGCACACACGTTTCTAAATGGTTTAAACGGTTTAAAGAGGGACGTGAAACGACCGAAGACAATCCGTACCCCGAACGGCCCTCAACGTCAAAAACGGACGAAAACATTGGTGGAAAAAATTGGTAAATTAATACGCGATGATCGTCGTCTAAGCATCCGAGGGCTTGCTCAAATAACAGGAATCGACAAAGAATGTGTTCGCCACATTTTGCATGAATCCTTCAACATGCGCAAAATTCTTCACTCCCGAGCAAAAGGAATCAAGAATGAACATTTGTGTAGACATTCTAAACAACTTTGACACTGATCCAGGCATGTTAGACACGGAAGGTACTTGTGATGAATCGTGTTTTTTTACAAGCTTTTTACTTACGACCACAGAACAAACGGTTAAAGCAAAAGCGACGGAGGTTCTGAACCAGCTGACGAAGCGGCCTTCCAGCACTGCTTTCAACAATGGAAAAGTCCTATGGAACGGTGTAGAGATCGCCAAGGGGAGTACATTGAAGGCGAAAATGTTACTACTGTATTTGGTAACGAATAAAAAGTGTTATGACAGCAGTTCGGTTATTTAATAGCCACACCTCTTACTCCAAGAATATTGAAGATTGTTTGATAAGTTTGAAAAATATAAGTTTGAAGTAAGAAAATTATAAGTTTGACACAAGAGACGTTTTTTTAAATGAAATGGATGAAGAAATTAAATCTTCATAAAAAAATCCAAAAACCTACTCCCAAAGAAAAATTTTACGCCTTAAATGGGCTAATCACAATATCTCCCTCCCCCAATTAAAGTACGAGGTTTTTTACATAGTAATAGATGCAGCTTCAACAAATTACCCAGCATGCAAATTTTAGTCAATTCATCTCAACCAGTTACTGAAACAATTGAAAAATAAGACCTTTTGGGGGTTCTAGCTTCCGAGGAAGCATCACCAGACACACGACGTTATGAACTTTTTTTCTTATTTTAGAAAACCTAAGGAATCACCTACTGAAATCTTTAAATGTTTTTTCCTGACACCATATATGTATAATACAATGTGGAACAGCCAAATGGAATAAATTCAGTAGCTCCATTATTATGTATTTTTTTATGTAATATTTAATACTGAAGCTGTTTGACGACTCGACGTATGTGGATTTTCTTCAAGCATAAGCATTACATCCAATTGCTGATCATCACTGAGTTTATTGGGAAGATTTTTCTTTAGCTGCCGTACATGTCCACGTTCCCGAAACTGCCTCTCTATTTTACTTACGGTACCTTAAGATATCGGTGGCAACTCCCGATATTTTTTTTGAAATAGGCGAACAACTTCGGCCTGCGTTCGTGTTCTGTCTCCGTAACCAATCATCTACAGAATCGTTATCTTATGCATTTCTGTTAGGTAAACCATCTCTTTGAATTGCAACACGCAAACTAAAACAATAAGTTTAACACCGATAACTGTTAACTACTGTTACAATGACAAGCACGTTTCTAGGTAACTTCACTGAAGCTGATAATGGCCAACTTCTTAAATTTCAGATTTGTTTTTTTGCTGCTTGCTCATTTTTGTCATTCGATTGTCAAGCAAAAAATTGTACGTATTTATTAATAGTTTTTATCTTATTGTAGGGAATGTCGGCAATTACAGACATTTATTTTTTGTTATTTATTATTAATATTTCAGAATCTAAAATTGACAAATAGAGTTACTTATAAAAGTTTTATTTTAATGCAACGAATGTGTTAAGCTGGAGGAACTTTTTTCTTGTTAATTTCTGCAGTAAAATTTAAAACCATAGCAGTTTTGAATAGGGAATGAAAAATTCCTTTCAAATGAAGTATCACAAGTCCCTACTTACAATTTGAAAATTTAAGGGTTGTAGCTGTCACCTGAAGGGGGTTGACTTTAGGAATGACATTTTTACGTCGCAAGATGTCATTTTAGAATTAGAAATTGACGTGTCTCGGAATTTTATAATAAAATGCATAATTATGGAGCTACTGAATTTACTCCATTTGGCTGTTCCACGTTGTATATTTTATTCAGCATAAATACGTATGACATCTGCAAAGCGTCTTGTTTATTTTAAATTGTGTCGTCGTCATGTCTCCATATGTATGTACCGAATAGCGGGAATACACCAAACAAGGGACTACGAAACATAAGGCACGGCGAGTATGTCTTTCACAAACGCTTAAGTATACGTTTTTACAGCGAACGAGCAGGTGCATTCCTTCGAACCCTTAACGTCCCTAGAAAATCGCGCCTAACCATCCACCGTACACCATGTGTTATATCATAATTACAATAATCGACTTTTTTTGTACGGGCTTATCGGAACATATGGGAGGGCTTAGAGTTAAGCCGTTTTATACGAGAGGACGTCATTGTTCGAGAACGGTCCGTTGAAAAGGGTGAATTAGGCCTAATCAGATTGCGATCTGTGAGTATTAGGGAAGATCAGATTTGTCAAAATGACAAGCAGGTACGTGGGGCACTTGTAGGCCAGGCGATAGAGACGTCAACTTTGTGAGAGGCGGATCGGCGTTCCGAGAAATTAAGAATGTATTAAGGATTATAAAATTAATAACGGCTTTTAGGTGTCAAGACAGTAAAAGAAATTTTATAACCTGTAACATTATAATGAGGTGGACCAAAAGTTACTTCTAATATTTTATGAAAATTCAAATAATAACACAGGCACACAAAATAAAAAGAAAAGTTTCAAACCCCGGGTCCAAACCACTTTTGCTAAATTCGAATTCAGCCATGGTACGTTCATTATTTTATAAAAATGCGAAAAAAAATGCAAAAAAAAAAGATGCACAACAGTGAAAAAAAAGGCTAAAACGTGGCTTTTTTTTATAAGAATAAAAATACCGATTTTGTTCGGTCTAAATCTGTTTTTTTTTTAACCTTCAAAACAATTTAATTCAAAACAATTTAAAACAATTCAATTGCTTTTTTTGCATCTTTTTGCATTGTTTTCGAATTTTTATAAAATAATGTGGGTACCATGCCCCCCCCGCCCGCGGGGGGGGGGGGGGGGGGGGGGGGGGGGGGGGGGGGGGGGGGGGGGGGGGGGGGGGGGGGGGGGGGGGGGGGGGGGGGGGGGGGGGGGGGGGGGGGGGGGGGGGGGGGGGGGGGGGGGGGGGGGGGGGGGGGGGGGGGGGGGGGGGGGGGGGCCCCCCGCGGCGGGGGGGGGGGGGGGGGGGGGGGGGGGGGGGGGGGGGGGGGGGGGGGGGGGGGGGGGGGGGGGGGCGCCCCCCACCCAGGGGGCGGGGGGGGGGGGGGGCGGCGGGGGGGGGGGGGGGGGGGGGGGGGGGGGGGGGGGGGGGGGGGGGGGGGGGGGGGGGGGGGGGGGGGGGGGGGGGGGGGGGGGGGGGGGGGGGGGGGGGGGGGGGGGGGGGGGGGGGGGGGGGGGGGGGGGGGGGGGGGGGGGGGGGGGGGGGGGGGGGGGGGGGGGGGGGGGGGGGGGGGGGGGGGGGGGGGGGGGGGGGGGGGGGGGGGGGGGGGGGGGGGGGGGGGGGGGGGGGGGGGGGGGGGGGGGGGGGGGGGGGGGGGGGGGGGGGGGGGGGGGGGGGGGGGGGGGGGGGGGGGGGGGGGGGGGGGGGGGGGGGGGGGGGGGGGGGGGGGGGGGGGGGGGGGGGGGGGGGGGGGGGGGGGGGGGGGGGGGGGGGGGGGGGGGGGGGGGGGGGGGGGGGGGGGGGGGGGGGGGGGGGGGGGGGGGGGGGGGGGGGGGGGGGGGGGGGCGGGGGGGGGGGGGGGGGGGGGGGGGGGGGGGGGGGGGGGGGGGGGGGGGGGGGGGGGGGGGGGGGGGGGGGGGGGGGGGGGGGGGGGGGGGGGGGGGGGGGGGGGGGGGGGGGGGGGGGGGGGGGGGGGGGGGGGGGGGGGGGGGGGGGGGGGGGGGGGGGGGGGGGGGGGGGGGGGGGGGGGGGGGGGGGGGGGGGGGGGGGGGGGGGGGGGGGGGGGGGGGGGGGGGGGGGGGGGGGGGGGGGGGGGGGGGGGGGGGGGGGGGGG